>JBAKBP010004838.1:0-129964 GCA_037953745.1 Lithodes maja
CTTGCTGTTTCTTGAAAGAGTTAAGTTTGATCAATCCAGACAACTTTATTCACATTTGGAACGTTGGTCGTAAGGTTAAGTTCTTATTAATATGATGATCTATATTTCTTCAACTCGTAAATGTAGGCAGTCAATTCAAAGAACACCATAATCACTCTGTGCGGGTACCAAGTGAAGTAGTCGCCCGTTAACCCTTTGAAGATTATAACGCACTATTCCAGTTTATTATGTCTATCATTCAACCATGTTATATAACTTAGGAAGGATCTTTGCGCATTAAAAGGTATACAGACTATCGCAATTAACTCTTTGACTTCCATACACCCTTCCTAATCTAAATAACAGAGTCTAGTAATATCCAGCAACAAAAAAATATGGTTATTATATACTGTATATAAACAGAACATATGTGAGTCATCGTAGCTTTTAAAGGTTAACTTTAATTATTATTATATATCAACTTGAAAAAGCTAAACCGAGATCAATTCATATAATATACTACTAGTATTTACTCTCAATCATAATAATTATAATAATATAAATACTACTACTTTTACTACTAATAATAATTATAAATTAATTAGAAAATTCATGTTGACAATTATTCAATAAATACAAGAATACAATAACGGAATAATAATAATAATAATAATAAGCTGATGTGTTATTTTCAAAGGTATGGTCGATAACTTCTTCGGTAACAACTGAACCAAAATATTTGTTGAGCATATTTGTGTAATGAAAAGAGAGAGAGAGAGAGAGAGAGAGAGAGAGAGAGAGAGAGAGAGAGAGAGAGAGAGAGAGAGAGAGACCACCACAACCAATACACACACACATAAACCACTGCACACACCCACACCCACACATAACCACCCCCCCCCCCCCCAAACACACGCACACCACCACCACTACTACACACACACATAAACCACTACACACAAACACACACACCCACACACACACACACATACCCCCCCCCCCCCCACACACCACCACCACCACTACACACACAGATAAATTAATGCCCTCACGTCCACCTCTCCTGAACCACACCATTATTGTATTCGATTGTTTGTGTTTATATAATTATGTGAATTGTTATACCCCTGATCTTGTACTCAAAGCCCCCGTGACCCCTACCAGACGTAGACACTACCACAGGACTCACATATTGGTTTAACATACTTGCTTTTGCGTTCTTGGTTATTTTATTTGTGTATAGGGATCCAACTCATATACTGTATACCCTGACCAATATTTTATTTGTGTATAGGGATCCAACTCATATACTGTATACCCTGATCAATATTTTATTTGTGTATAGGGATCCAACTCATATATTGTATACCCTGACCAATATTTTATTGGTGTATAGGGATCCAACTCATATACTGTATACCCTGACCGATATTTTATTTGTGTATAGGGATCCAACTCATATATTGTATACCCTGACCAATATTTTATTGGTGTATAGGGATCCAACTCATATACTGTATACCCTGACCAATATTTTATTGGTGTATAGGGATCCAACTCATATACTGTATACCCTGATCAATATTTTATTTGTGTATAGGGGATCCAACTCATATACTGTATACCCTGACCAATATTTTATTGGTGTATAGGGATCCAACTCATATACTGTATACCCTGACCAATATTTTATTGGTGTATAGGGATCCAACTCATATACTGTATACTCTGACCAATATTTTATTGGTGTATAGGGATCCAACTCATATACTGTATACCCTGATCAATATTTTATTTGTGTATAGGGATCCAACTCATATACTGTATACCCTGACCAATATTTTATTGGTGTATAGGGATCCAACTCATATACTGTATACCCTGACCAATATTTTATTGGTGTATAGGGATCCAACTCATATACTGTATACTCTGACCAATATTTTTTGGTGTATAGGGATCCAACTCATATACTGTATACCCTGACCAATATTTTATTGGTGTATAGGGATCCAACTCATATACTCTATACTCTGACCAATATTTTATTGGTGTATAGGGATCCAACTCATATACTGTATACCCTGACCAATATTTTATTGGTGTATAGGGATCCAACTCATATACTGTATACCCTGACCAATATTTTATTTGTGTATAGGGATCCAACTCATATACTATATACCCTGACCAATATTTAATTTGTGTATAGGGATCCAACTCATATTCTGTATACCCTGACCAATATTTAATTTAATTTGATAAAACGGTAATATAAAACGTTTGACTAAAAATAGCATGATTCAGCATAGCTTCACTTATTTTGCACAATCTACCCTACTGTATTCTAGAGTAACTTAACCTAACCTTACCGATCCCAACCCAACCAACCCTACCCTAATTTGACCCATTGATGATCATGACGCATGTTGGCAGTTTATTTTGGTTGTCATTAGACGATTAAATTTAGGTTAGGAAGGCTAAATGGAAGTCAGAGGGTTTATTGAGACAGTCTTTACCCATTTAATGTCCACATACGCTCCCATATTTGTATAGTATCTTCTAATGCTAGCCATAATTTACTGTCAAAACGCCTCATGATCCTCAAAGGATTAGTATATCCTAGACTATCTTAAGAGGAGGTATGTCGCTTTGCTGGCCTCTCTTCCCTCTTATGTTTAGCCCCCTAGTTTTAAGATTTCTAGACGCTCGTCCCATTAGTTTTGCTATTGTAAGACCATTCGCCCCATTTCGTTGTCAATATTAAGACTATGCCATTTAGGTGTAACATTTTTTTCCTGGCGAACGATAGCGAGCCTGTATTTTAAGAGGAACTGGCCTTCAGCTCGGAAATGTTTCTACCAAAAAATGTACACATTGTTCTTGAAGGAGGGTCTTGGTTTATTTTTGTTTTATGCTTGATGGTGGTCTAGGGAGGAAACTAAAAAACATAATATATAGATACATAAATGAACAAATAAATACGCCCATCCCCCCTTAACCAAACCTAGCCTACCCTACCCTAAGCTTACCTATCCTAACCTTAATAATCCTACCCCAATCTAACCCAAATTACCTTAACCAAAAGTATCCTGACTCAAACCAAACCTAACGTATGCCAACCTAACCTTGGCATACTAATCTAACCTAACCTATCCTATCCTAATCTAAAGTGACCTGACCTAATCTTGCATAGCACAATCTCTTCTAATTTATCCGATTCAAACATGTTTGAAATTTGGGCTGCCACAGCGGAGTTCCGAGGAGTATCAGGGAGTGACCCAGAGTGCCCATGTTGCATGCGATCTTCCAAGAGTCATTAAAGAGGATAGTTGAGTAGGAAGTGGGCGCTTGAGGAAGAGAAGGAACGATATATGAGAAGGAATAGCTGATGAGATCATTATTAGAATTAGCGAGAGGAGCGAGAGGTAGAGCAGGAGAGAGAGAGAGAGAGAGAGAGAGAGAGAGAGAGAGAGAGAGAGAGAGAGAGAGAGAGAGAGAGAGAGAGAGAGAGAGAGATGCCCATAGACAGAACAAAACAAGATATTCGAACACATGCACATAAAGACATACACATATAGTCTATGCACATACCCACACACACACACACACACACACACACACACGAGACATTATACAGACATGTAGACAGAAACAAACACATATAACCCATGCACAACAAAGAGACACCAACAAACGTAAACACATACCCACGCATACGCAATATATACACACATACAGACAGACACAAACAAATGCAACACATGCACACAAAGCTATCCCCACATAAACCTACATACATACACACATGCAGACAGAAACAAACAAATAAAACACATGCACACAAAGACATTCCCACACAAAACTACACACACACACACACACACACACACACACACACGCGTTTAAAAGAATTGAACATTTTTCACAATCGTGGCCGGAGAGGAGGTAGGAATGTCCCCAAGCGAATTCCTATCATAAAAACACACAAAAAAGTACCTAAAAAAGTGACAGTAGAGAAACCATACGCACATTTTGAGGTTCCCCGTATTTGGTATAACCTCCCATCGCTGCTACTGTCCAATGTCACCTCTTTGTGTAATAAACTCGACGAACTTATTGTGACAGTTAAACAAATTAGTACTGATATTGTAGCAGTTACTGAAGCATGGCAAATCACCCCAGAAATATGCGTGATACAAGACTATGACCTCTTTCACCAACTTCGGACAGAGAGGAGGGGGGGAGGAGTAGCTATTTTCGCCCGGAAACAGCTGTGTGCATCTCGCCTGGATATTGAGGTCCCGGAGGGAATCGAAGCACTCTGGGTGAGAGTTAATCCCCCCTCCCACCCTCGTCACACTGCCTCCATTATCTACTGTGTGATCTACCACCCACCTCGCTCACCCACCGGCCCCGCACTAATCAACCACATCATCGATACATGTGATGATCTCAAACTCCAATTTCCATCATCCAAGTTGGTGGTTTGTGGGGATTTCAATGAACTAGACACCTGTGAGATTCAAGAACAGCTGCATCTTTCACAAATTGTTGACTTCCCCACCCACAACCACAACACTCTTGACCTTATTTTGACAGACATGGATGAGCAGTACCTCCCACCTGAACCTTTACCTCCGGTGGGACGCAGCACTCATCTCTCTGTGTTCTGGTCACCTGCCCCTACCACCTCCCATCAACAGACCCCCGTCATCCGGACCTACCGACCAACGCCAGACTCTGCAATGCGGGGGTTCGGGCAGTGGTTGGTTCATTACCCGTGGACGGAGGTTCTCACTGAAGAAGATGTTAATGCCAAATGGGACAACTTTGTATCTACCACCACCGAAGCCTACCACCACTTCTTCCCAACCAAGAGGGCCAAAATGCACCCCTCTGACGTCCCATGGATTACTCCTCGGATCAAGAGACTGATGCAGAATCGGAACAAGGCCTTCTACACGGACAACAATCGCTACAAGGACCTACGCAACATTGTGATAAGGGAAATCCGTTGGGCGAAGAAGTCCTACTACCCTACAAAGATTCATCATTTAAAACAAACCAATATCAGTCAGTGGTACTCTACAATTAAGAATCTTTGTGGCTTAAGTAGTGGGACTCCTTCGATCCCCTGTGTTTCCCATGTCCCTCGTGTAGATGCACCTGAACTGATAAATAATCACTTCTCTACCATCTGCCAAACCCTCCCCAAACTAGACCGCACCAACCTCCCTGCCTTCCTCCCTTCCCCTTCCCCCCCAGTAACTGTACAAGAATTTGAAGTGGCCAAAAAGCTTTCCAGTTTCAAATAAAAAAGATCAACAACCCCAGTAGACCTACCCATGAAAATATACAAAGAATTTTCGGTGGAATTTGCCACCCCCCTTTGCTCGATAATTAATGCCTCCTTAAGGCAAAATAAATGCCCTGCAGACTGGAAAACTTCATACGTCACTCCAATCCCCAAAACCCCCTCCCCACATTCTCTTAATGAACTCAGACCAATTGCCATTACGCCCATCCCTAGTCTAATCTGTGAGGACTTTGTATTCACCTGGGCTTACTCACAAATCCGTCACTTGATAGATCCCCAACAGTTTGGCAACGTAAAAACCTCCTCCACCACTCACTGTCTTATTAGCTTCCTAGATTATATTTACACAAATCTTGAGAAGAGAAAGACTTCCCTCGCCCTTGCCTTTATTGACTTCAGGAAAGCATTTGACCTTGTTGACCACACCATCATCATCAACAAAGCCATAAAGTTGGGGCTACATCCTACCCTGGTTGCGTGGTTGACCGACTTCCTTAGTGACAGACGACAAGCAGTGCGATACCTAGGCTTCATCTCCACCTTCCTAGACATCACATGTGGAGTCCCACAGGGCACAAAGATGGGGCCTCTATTGTTCCTCATCTTGATTAATGATGCCCTAAAGGACACCCCATTCCACTGGAAGTACGTGGACGACTCGACAGTCGGCATTACTGTCGATAACACCTCCCCTAACTATGACCCCCTACAAGACATCCTTGACCGTCTTCAAGCCTGGACCACAGACAATCATGTGACTATCAATCATGACAAGACAGTGGTCATGCACATCAACACTTCCGTTACCGACCTTCCTCCACCCACTGTCACAATTGGTCCTCATCCCCTTCAGCTTGTCGAGTCCACCAAACTCCTCGGAATCACTGTGGACAACAAACTGAACTGGAAGAAACATGTAACTACCACAGTCAGGACCGCCACTTACAAGTTGTTTATGCTAAGGCGGTTGAGATCCCTGGGGGCGCCGGAGAATGAGCTGAAGAGTATATATAACACCTTCATACTCCCTAAGCTCACCTACGCCTCTCCCGCCTGGTCCTCCTCTCTAACCCTAACACAACAACGTCAACTGGAGAGAGTTCAGAGGAGGGCATGCAGGATCATCCTGGGTGGCACATATCCAGGGTACGAGGAAGCTCTCACCACCCTTAGCATACCTGCGCTCTCAACCCACCACTACAACACACTCAAACAGTTTGCATCCCAGCTGCTTGTTCACCCACGACACAGAAACTTACTTCCACCAGACGCCCCTAGACCTACACGTGCAGCTCGTCATTTCAACACACTCCAACCAATAAGAGCAAGAACTGACAGATATAAAAATAGCCCTATCCCAACCATTGTTAATATTATTAATAATGTGTAATAACGGCCTGTCACACCATATATACGCGCCCACCTTTAATAATATATGCATAAGTGTGTGTGCGTGTGTGTATTAGAATATAATTATGTATGTATTTGCTTGAGTTTGTTTATGTATATGTGTATATATGTATCTATGTATGTGCAGTATATGTGTATGTATGTGTGCGTATATGTGTATGTATGTATGCGTTATTTATGTATATATATATGTGTCTATAGTGTATACTGTTTGTGGTTCGAGCCCGGCTGAGAGTATCAGGTAGGATAAGAGAAGAGCATATATGCATGTAATGTGCATATATTTATGTATATGTATGTCTGTGTGTATGTGCTGTCAATGGTTCGAGCCCAGTTGAGAATATAAGGTATATAATATATATATGTACTGTACGTGTATTTATATGGTCATATGCACGTATGTATGTAAATATACGTACATATGAGCGAGAACATATTGCTCACTAGCGCAACTTCTGATTATAAATCTATGCATAAGCATTATCTATTATTAAGTGTTCGCGTATCTTCATCCATGTATTTCCACCCTTAACAATAGAACGCCCAGCTCTTCCATATTTCGCCTTCTGTCTCACACACACACACACACACATACACACACACACACACACACACACCTACACTACCGAGGATTAACCTCCCATTGTAGTACCTGCACCCTCTTGACCCTGACCATACCAAAACAGTTTCTGTATGTATGTATGTTTGTGTGCATACGTGAGCGTTTGTGTATACGGACATGTGTACACTTACTGCATGTTCTTATGTTCCTATATATGTATGTATATGTATGTACGCACGTACGTGTATATACGTATGTTCTGTATATGAGTAAGTAAATAAATGTGTATATGTACTGTATATCACTTACTCTCATGGTTATTTTATGATAATTTGTATTCTGCACATGCATCATTATTGTATTTATTTATTTTGTTTGTAAACTAAGCTTACCATCCTCATATCTGTACATCTCATGTTCATCCACTAAATTGTAAAATTTGTATTTTCAGCTCATGAGGCTGCCATTCTTTAATAAACCGTTTATTATTATTATTATTATTACAAGACATACACACCTGCTGACAGGGAAACAAACATAATTATGGAGGTAAAGTGGAGGCTAGAGACGGGATTATCTGCGCATGATAGGTGATTATGGGTGACAAAGGGGAAGGATATCAGAGAGAGAGAGAGAGAGAGAGAGAGTACACACACATATATATATATATATATATATATATATATATATATATATATATATATATATATAAATAAGAGGACAGAAAGGAAGATATAAAACAAGGAATGGTGAGAAAAAAATACTACAGCTTGCAAAGGTGAATGGTTAAAGTAAATGTAAATTAATATGAACACATAAATATATGAATAAATAAATACCTATAGATACATGGAGGTAACATTTTATATTTATTTAATGATTAAAAAAAGGCCATATAAGTGAAAGAAAACAATAACCTGGGATAACATAATCATGTGGTAAAACAATAACCTGGGATAACATAATCATGTGGTAAAACAATAACCTGGGATAACATAATCATGTGGTAAAACAATAACCTGGGATAACATAATCATGTGGTAAAACAATAACCTGGGATAACATAATCATGTGGTAAAACAATAACCTGGGATAACATAATCATGTGGTAAAACAATAACCTGGGATAACATAATCATGTGGTAAAACAATAACCTGGGATAACATAATCATGTGGTAAAACAATAACCTGGGATAACATAATCATGTGGTAAAACAATAACCTGGGATAACATAATCATGTGGTAAAACAATAACCTGGGATAACATAATCATGTGGTAAAACAATAACCTGGGATAACATAATCATGTGGTAAAACAATAACCTGGGATAACATAATCATGTGGTAAAACAATAACCTGGGATAACATAATCATGTGGTAAAACAATAACCTGGGATAACATAATCATGTGGTAAAACAATAACCTGGGATAACATAATCATGTGGTAAAACAATAACCTGGGATAACATAATCATGTGGTAAAACAATAACCTGGGATAACATAATCATGTGGTAAAACAATAACCTGGGATAACATAATCATGTGGTAAAACAATAACCTGGGATAACATAATCATGTGGTAAAACAATAACCTGGGATAACATAATCATGTGGTAAAACAATAACCTGGGATAACATAATCATGTGGTAAAACAATAACCTGGGATAACATAATCATGTGGTAAAACAATAACCTGGGATAACATAATCATGTGGTAAAACAATAACCTGGGATAACATAATCATGTGGTAAAACAATAACCTGGGATAACATAATCATGTGGTAAAACAATAACCTGGGATAACATAATCATGTGGTAAAAGTTTGCATTGTTGATAATAAGATGCGTGACTGATCTGTCTGGAGTGGTGTGAACTATCAAGGCTGAGGCACTTTTTCGAACCACCAGCTCACAATTATATTGTCCGCATCTTTTATTATAACAATTAGTATTATCATTTATAATATTATTATTATTATTATTATTATTATTATTATTATTATTATTGTATTCTTGTATTTATTGAATAATTGTCAACATGAATTTTCTAATTAATTTATGATTATCATTATTATTAGTAGTAGAAGTAGTAATATTTATATTATTATAATTATTATGATTGAGAGTAAATACTAGTACAGTTGTATATTATCTGAATTGGTCTAGGTTAAGCTTTGTTCAAGTTAATGTATACCGGTAATAGTAATAAATGTTAACCTTTAAAAGATACGATCATTCACTTGTGTACTGTTTATATATATATATATATATTTTTTTTTCCTGGAGATTATTAAACTGTTATTTAGATTAGGAAGGGTGTATGGAAGTCAAAGAGTTAATTGCGATAGTCTGTATACCTTTTAATGCGCAAAGATCCTTCCTAAGTTATATAACTTGGTTGAATGATAGACATAATAAACTGAAACACTGTGTTACAATCTTCAAAGGGTTAACGGGTGACTACTTCACTTGGTACCCGCACAGAGTGATTATGGTGTTCTTTGAATTGACTGCCTACATTTACGAGTTGAAGAAATATAGATCATCATATTAATAAGAACTTAACCTTACGACCAACGTTCCAAATGTGAATAAAGTTGTCTGGATTGATCAAACTTAACTCTTTCAAGAAACAGCAAGAATGGCATCATCTACAGTATGTGAATGTAGAAATGAATGCATAAATATAAGTTTGCATGGTTGATAATAAGATGCGCGACTGTCCTGTCTGGAGCGGTGTGAACTATCAAGGCTGAGGCCCTTGTTCGAACCACCAGTCTTCGTTGGAAGCAAACATCTTTTCTTGGTGAACAATATATGAAATTATTTTTTGTATTATTATTATTATTATTATTATTATCATTATTAATTGTTTTGTATTGTTGTATATATAGTGCTACTGTTAAACTTTTACAATCATCATCATTATTATTATTAATGTTATTATTGTAATGGGGCTGGTCCTATCCAGAGAGAGGTTTGGCATCCTCTACCCAACCTTAGCCGTTTCTGTCCGTCTCTTTTACTATCCTACATTTCCTTTGGGAGGCTGGAGGCTAGGAATCCTTCTCCCCTTGTAACATTCTGCTACTAATCGAGACAGAGAAAGGGGCGAGGGAACGCAAAAGTGTTCCCGGAACCTAAACATTGGAACTATATAATTATGTTGTTACTGTTAGGGCTCTGTTTCGAGTCGGCTACCCCCAGCTATGGGGTATGTGCCTGAGTATATACATACATACATTATTATTATTATTAGTAGTAGTAGTAGTGTTGTATTATATTACTATAATTAATATACTGATACAATATCAAAAGTAGTAGTATATTATATGAATGAGTCTTGGTTTAGTTTTGTCACTTTGCTATATACAAACACTAATTGACTAAGGCTTAACAGGGTGACTACTTCACTTGGTATCCACACATCGTGATCATGTTGTTTTATATAATGAATGCCTATATTTACGAGTTGAAGACATACAAATATCATATTAAATCAAATTTAACCTTACGGATAACGTTCCAAATGTTAATAAAGTTGTCTGGAGCGAGAGTGAGAGATAATAACAGACTGATTAAATTCATTAGACATACTAAATAATAGAGATAAGAGAACAGATATCTAACATAAGTAAGTAATGGAAGCTAAACAGAGGGACCCACAAACAGAAGAAGCAGCGAGCACCTTATTGATTGTATTATGATGTATTGTAATACACCGACACGCAGGGCTCATTACTTTTCAGGATGTACTTTACTTTGGCCATTTTCGAGCAATGTATATAAGTTTGTCCACGAGACTAACAATAAATGCCTTCCAAGACTTCTTTCAAACTAAACAAATATATACCAACCAAAGCAACTTCAAGTTAAACTGGTATAAACTTGTATAGATAAATAAATAGACAGATAGATAGATAGACATACATATAGATAAATAAACAGAGAGCCGACTAACACCCTGGATAGGTAAACCCCCAGCCCCATAGATAACATAACCCGCCACAAACACAGTGCGGGGTAATAATGTTCAACACTGTCAATACTAAGGCGTGTTTTTTATTATAATGGGTTTTAAACAGCTAAGATGGGAGCTAGCTATACCAGTTTGAAATATGTATATATATTAATCTCTAGACCCTTTCTAAAGTATAAACGAATAATTATATCGTGAATAAAGTAGAAGAATGTGTCAATATTTGGAAAATGTTAACACTATTTATGGAGCACATAAAGTAATTGATTAGTAACATTACAGTAATCATAATATATATGCTGCTATTATAAGACTATATTAATATGCCATGATATATACTACTATACATATAAATATGTTGTGACTAAGATGCAAATCATTAAGAAACAGTGTAATTGGTTCTCGCTGGAAGTCATTCATTAAGACACAATAGCAGTTAGTTTATGTTTATTATATGTAGGTAGTTGAGTGAGATTAGGTCCGATGTGATGATACAAATTTGATACTGAAATGGCAGTTTGTGGCGCTAAAATGAGTGTATTTCAAATATATGACTACCTTAAGAAGACCCTCAAAACAATTACATTTTTGCTGTATCATTCCTTATCAGGCTTGCTGAATATGTACTGTGTATCATCATGTTCTTCCTTGTGTCAATGCTCTCACAAACTTCACTGTCAAATATCAAATATAGAAGTGGTAACGTGATATACCATATACAATCACACAGGATTGTAACTTGTAACATAAAGTATAAAGTATTTTTGAGGAGTTTATACGATCATGACAAATAACGGGACACCACTATAGTGATGCCATAGGAGGGGGACGTTGAAAACTGTTAACCCCAAACACAGCATCTCCTCGGGGGGGGGGGGGGGGGGAGCTTAACTCTTCCTGCAGCATCATTGTAGTCATTGTTTCCATTATGGTCGTCAGCTGTTTCTATGATCAAGATGGGAGTCACAGTCAGGTGAAGGTAATTGATATTTGCATTGACTAGTTTAGGTAGTAAGGTGATCAATATTTGTATTGACTGAATTGGGTAGTAGATCTATCTATCTATCTATTGCCTGACGCCGTGATCCCCGAAGGGGTGGCCACGAACGAACCGCCCCCATGCACCTCTGTCCCCAGTCAGTCGACGCCCCTCCCCCCAACCAGCACCGCCTTCATTCATGTAGTTCCTCACTCCATCCTTCCACCTCATATTCGGTCTACCTCTCCCCCTCTGTCCCTCCACCTCGCTCTCGTACACCCTCTTAGTCATTCTCTCGCTTTCCATACGTTCCATATGGCCGAACCATCTCAAGTTGTTCCTTTTCACACTTTCCAGCACATCTACCTCCACACCACACCTCCTTCTTACTTCCTCATTAGTCTGTCTATCCCTCCATGTAATTCCGCACGCACTCCTTAAGTAATTCATTTCCACTGCTCTCACTCTTGGTCTGAGTCTCTCAACCAACGTCCATGCTTCGCTTCCGTAAGTCAGTGTCGGGATTACCACACTGTCATGCAAGGACTTCTTCACTTCCATACTGACCACCCTATTTCTTGTTACTGCTTTTAGCGTTCCTACAACCCTCTTCCCCTGTTGTACCCTCTCCCGCACCTCTTCATCCATAGTCCCATCTTTACTCAACACACTGCCCAGATACTTAAAAGAGTTGACGATCTCCATAGCCTGACCGTTCAGCTTCACCTCACACTCTGTGACTTCACCCCTTTCGAAGACCATAACCTTGCTCTTCCCCGTATTTACCTTCAAATTCCGTTTTTCGCACACTGTTCCAAACTCATTTACCAGACCCTGCAACTCCCATTCATTATCACTCATCAGAACTGTATCATCCGCAAACAGCAGTATAGGTAGCTTCCACTCAATTCCCTCCCTTTTCAGCGATACACCAACATCCACTGCTCTTGATAGTATTTCTTTCATAACTCCATCCATATATACAGTAAACAACCACGGGGACATCACACACCCCTGTTTCAAACCAACATTCAGGTCAAAGAACTCGCTCTGCTCACTCTCCACACGTACTGCCGCCTTTGCACCCTCATACATTAGTAGTAGTAGATATGTATGGTTGATTGTGTTATGAATGTATTGATTATAGATGTGATGTGATTGGTGATTTTGTTATGTGAGGTGATCAAGTCATCACATACCTGGTCTGGTTACTGTTCCATGATTCGTGACACCCCCCAGGGCCCGGCCCCCAGACGACGACCTGCACCTCACTTACCGGTAGTGATAGTCCTTCCTTCTTCTGGGATAATTGTGTGTATGGATGTTATGGATGTGTAATGTGTACTGAATCTGTGGTGGATGGTTATATAGGATGATGGATGATTATATAGTGTGATAAATGTTGGTGAAGGATGATGATGGAATGAAGCTGATGGATGGTGATGATGATGGGATGAAGGCGAAGGATAATGAGGGATGATGATGATGATGATGATGATGACGACATCCTCCGCTGCATCAACGCACCTGAAATACATGAACATGCAACATATAGTACACAGTGCATACATAGGCTATATACATACAAATACACATACAACAAATACAAATACATGAACGTGCAACATATAGTGCACAGTGCATACATAGGCTATATACATACAAATACACATACAACAAATACAAATACATGAACGTGCAACATATAGTACACAGTGCATACATAGGTTATATACATACAAATACACATATAACAAATACAAATACATGAACGTGCAACATATAGTACACAGTGCATACATAGGCTATATACATACAAATACACATACAACAAATACAAATACATGAACGTGCAACATATAGTACACAGTGCATACATAGGCTATATACATACAAATACACATACAACAAATACAAATACATGAACGTGCAACATATAGTACACAGTGCATACATAGGCTATATACATACAAATACACATACAACAAATACAAATACATGAACGTGCAACATATAGTACACAGTGCACACATACAATATTCATACATACAACATTGATACACATACCAGGTTGAAAGAGAGCTAGAGGAATAGTGTTTGTGTGAGTTAGCTGAAATACTCTGTGTGGATGAGGCACACAATTTATGTAGATTAGGAAGGGTATATGAAAGTTAGAGGGTTAACTGAGATAGTTTTTCACCTTTCAATTGGCACAGCTCCTTCCTAAGCTGCATACAATCGTTTAAGGATGGCCAGAATATGCTATCAACATGCGGTATAATATTCATGGTGTTTTCCAAAAGGTCTAATTATTCTAAAGTTCTTATAAATCATTGCGTTGTAGCCAAAACACAAGGTGGCCTGGTATTACTACATTGGAGGATTACTCTAGGTACTCATAATAATTTCACTCTCAATACACTTTCCACGATTTCACTGCACTTTGAAAATAATCTCTTGAGATAAGAGGGTTAGTTTTTTTTTTTTTTTTTTTTTTTTTTTTTTTTTCTATATTCCAACTTACTTCCTCTCGGGCATAGGCTGAGAGCCTTAACATTCACCGCTTTACAATGAACAGTGAAGCCCGTGAGGTCTTGTTCCAGTCTAGGGAGTGAGACATGTGAAGCACGTAGAGTACAACGAGCACCTGCCATCTTGCCTTCACATGAGGCACGGTGCTCACTCATGGCCCGAAACGACCCCATCTCTGAAGCCATCTCGTTCCCGTGCTTCACTGTCTCACCCTCTACACTCGGACTCTCACACTTACACACACACACAACGCCACCTGTTGAGCAGATAACTCACCAGGCATTGCACCCCTATAGCATATTTTGAATATGGGAATATTCATACAGTGCTATTTAATCAGGGAACAATGAGGGTATTTTATTGACGTTTCGGTGGGCTTTGTGGTAATGCACTGATACTAGGTACAGCACAAATTCCATCCCAATAATATCTTCCCATTGATACATCGGGATTTGAACCCGGGACCTTTGGATTACCAGGCCAGTGGCAAGACCACTCAACCACACCTCCCAGTTGAGATGCATTTAATATTCGATTTATGGAGATCTGTCCTAAACTTAAAATAATCGTATGTTGGAAACAACACAAAACACCATCCTTTGATTGAAAGGGTTAAATCACTTGACAATCAGTCGTCTCTCCTAAACTAAGTACATTCATTATGGTTAACCATCATTAAATAACATTAACGGGATATAACAGAAGGGCTAAAGCCAGATTATTGGAACGTTATTAATATCTGTAAGTTGTCTGTATGTAGTTAAGTTAAGAATGTCATTATCTTCAGTATTGGAATGTAGAAACAAATGCAAAAACATAATTATATACAAATACGAGCGGGATGAAATACAAATAAAATACAAAATAAATAAATACAAATGAAACACTATGATGGACAAAATATGTAAGTGTAGACAAGCGACAACCTGAGATTAAGGAATGGTGTAGTAAAAGTTTGCATTGTTGATAATAAGATGCGGGACTCTCCTGTCTGGAGCGGTGTGAACTATCAAGGCTGAGGCCCTTGTTCGAACCACCAGCTCACTATTGTGTATTAACCGCATCTTTTATTATTTGTATTTATTGTGATTTGTGTTGTATTATTATTACTGTTATTATTATTATTATTATTATCATTATAGTTCATTATTATTATTATTATTATTATTTAATAATATTATATTCTAGTATTTATTGTACTATTGTCAACGTTATTATATATGTTTAATTCATTTATTGTCATTATATGTTTTAGTTGTAGTAGAAGTAGTAGTATTTATATTACAATAATTACTATGATATGATGTCAAAAGTAGTAGTATATTATCTGAATTGGTCTCCATTTAGTGTTCTTACTTTGATATATACAAAAACCTATTGATATGGCTTATCCTATGAAGATACGATGACGCATTTTTTATATATTTATTATTAGACGATTTTATTCAGATTAGGAAAAGTATAGGAATGTAAGAGGGTTAATTGCTATCCTTATCCTTACAATACCCACTGATCTTTCCTATTGTGCATACAATCGGCAAATGATAGACAGAATAAAGTGAAATACTGCATCATAATCTTCAAAGGATTAACAGGGTGATTACTTCACTTGGTACCCGCACAGAGTGATTAGGGTGTTCTTTAAATTGACTGCTAACATTTACGAGCTGGATAAATATAGATTATCATATTAATAAGGATATAACCTCTTGGATAACATTCAAAATTATAATAAAGTTGATTGGATGTATCGGACTTAAAAGGTTCATCATCCGTTTGCATGGATAAATACGCTTATAGAATCATATCCAAGAATATGAACTAAATAGAGTATAGCAAATATCTGCTTATATTTACTTATTCAATAAGTGACTATAATAATTGAAGGACAGTATTAGGTAGGAGCTAGCAATCAAAGTGAAATTTATAATTTTATAGTTAAATTTCAGGAATAGGGAACAAAATACAGCCTCAATGAATATAAAGATAAACTAGTGTCTTCACTACTAATCCCTGATGCACAACAGACACTATTCCTAGAAGTAGTACAAACGTTCCAGGTTCTCTGGGTCACAAGTATATGTGAGGTATGATTCCCGATAATCATTAAGTTAATGAACACCCTAGACCGGCAAAACAATCCTAATTAAGTACAATACTGTGCATATGCAAGCGGAGACAGGACTATACTTCCAGCTGATAATCCAGTGCAACCGAATGGCGCAAGACTATATAATATATTATATACAGTATATATATATATAGAGAGAGAGCATATATAGGTACACATTTAAATAGGTTGTATGTAGTTGTACCTCTTCCCTTACAGAGAGTGGGGGGCACCCGCCTTTCAACACATTCCCATCCCTATTCTGTCCAACTGTCTAACGTAAGACTGAAGCGATTTTCCGATGTTTGTTCTGCTCAGCAACTAAGCTATGGATCTCTCTCCCTCAATTTGTCTTTCCCTCACCCTATGACTTAAACTGCTTCAAGCTCCGTGTGTCCAAACGTTTTGAATCAACCGTACACCTGGAATTTGGTTCTGTCACTCTGTCAACTTTTGGAGAGAGACTTTTTACAGGCTTTTTTGCCTTTTGTCTCCTTCATTCACATAAATAATCAGCTAAGAATATAACAATCTACAATAATTGAATGTAGACATTAATTAAATAACAAATATATACAAAAATGAGCTAACTATATTAACACACAAAACACAAGATCTGATGGACAAAATACCATTAACGTGAACAAAAGCGATAATTTAAGATAAAATAATCATGTGGTAAAAGGTTGCATTGTTGATAATAAGATTCGCAACTGTCCTGTCTGGAGCGGTGTGAACTATCAAGGCTGCGGCCCTTGTTCGAGCCACCAGCTCATGTCTGGAATAACTGAAAGAGCATCTGTTTTGATTATTATTGTTATTATTATTATTATTAATAATATTATTTATAATATTATTATTATAACTAATATCATTAAAATTAATTAATGGTAATGTATTGTTCTTATTGTACTATTGTCATGATTTATATTTATTATATAATACATTTAAGAGCTGAATAACATCGACTAATGATAGCCAGGATTGTTGTATTGTAGCTACCAATAGACTAGAGATCCTATAGTAACTAACAGTTAGTAATGATAGACCAAGCAGTATGCCAGAGTAGGAGTAATTGAACTAATCATTAACTCTTGATACCAAGAGGGGTTTCCCAAGCTGCATAAAATGATCTGCAGGTAAGTACAATAAAGCGAACATTTGGTGTCATATGATTATAAAGGTTAACAAATGGTTCTTATCCATCATGTCCTCACTGCATTCAGGTGGCGAGGTTCTATTCTAGTCTTAACCCTCTCAAGATATGATGACGCATTTATTTCACGAATATATTCATATTATAATAGGTGTGTATAAACCTTTAACCGTCCTGGTGGTGAAATGGTTAATTAAGGTGGCAAAAATCTGTGTGTGATAACCCGGGTTCGAATCTCGGCGGATCATATATACTTTAATTAATTTCATTGGGGGTGTTTGGTGTTGTGGTGAAATTAATAAAATATAGATTGGAAGGACCATATTTCCAGTCTTGCTAAGGCAGCATCCCAGAAGCTGGGTGTGCTCAACCGCCTCAAGGGGTTCCTTACCCCTGCACAGCTTCTTGCTCTGTACAGGGGCACAGTGCGTCCTTGTGTTGAGTATTGTTCACATGTGTGGGGAGGATCATCTCACACCGCACTCCTAGACAAAGTAGAAAGGAAGGCCTTCCGCATCATAAATTCCTGGCCACTCACCAATCTCTCTCTCTTCGCCACAATGTTGCATCTCCCTCGCTATTCTATCGCTACTACAACAATCAGAGTTCCTCAGAGCTCTCCCAGTGTATACCACCTCCTCTACGTAGGGTAAGTGGTACCCATCTTGCAACACAATCCCACCCCTACTCTGTTCAACTCTCCAAGCCAATGTTATTCTCAGTCTTTCTTCTATTCAACAGCTGAGCTCTGGAACTCTCTCCCAGAATCAGTCTTTCCCTCTTCCTTAAATTGCTTCAAACTCCGTGTGTCCAGGTATTTTAGCTCGAACGTCCCTTGATTTTGGCCCTGCCACTCTTTCCACTATGTGGGAGGCACTCGCTACAGGCAGTTCTGCCTTATGTCTCCCTCACTCACATAGAAAACAGTAGGTATATAGATATAGGCTATATTGAGATTGTCTGTACCTTTGTTATGGTCACAGATCCTTCCCAAAAACTGCAATAAATCGTCTAATGATAGCCAAAATACACTATCAAAATGCGGCATAGTATTTAAGGGGTAATCCGATAGGCGTCGGCCAAAACAAAACAAAATAAATACAGTAAATAAATAAATACAAATACAAATAATAACACTGTCAACATTATTATATATTTGTAATTAATTTATGATCATCATTGGGTCGGGGTCTCTGGGTCTTCTTGATAACCTACTGTTGGTGTGTGTGAGTTTTTTGTTTTGTTTTTGTTTTGTGTGACTTGTCTTGTCCATGTTCGGGCTCTGTCTCGAGTCGGCCACCCCCAGCTATGGGGTGTGTGCCTGAGTAAATACATACTTACATACATACATACAGTACGTACGTACTATTACTATGATATAATGTTAAAAGTACAGTAGTACTATATTACATGAATGATCTCCATTTAGGGTTCTCACTTTGATATATACGAAATCTTATTGATAAAGGCTTAACCTTTAGAAGATATGATGACACATTTCTTTTCTGTTTATCTGGCTATTATCAAACGATATAATTCAGATTAGGAAGTCATTAGAAATTACCCTTTGAATACCCACAGATCCTTCCTAAGCTGTATAAAACCGTCGAAGGATAGCCAAAATATACTGAAATAATGGATCATAATCTTCAAAGGTTTAACAGGGTGACTACTTCCCTTGGTACCCGCACAGAGTCATTATGGGGTTTTAATATATGACTGTCTACATTTACAAGTTAGGGGGAGGCACTTGTATTTTCGGGACCTCCTTCTCCCTCATGTTTATCCCTATTAGTTTTGAAATTTTAAGACATTCGCCCCATTCGTTTGGCGTTTTTCAGACCTTTTGACCCCTTTCTTTACCAAAATTAAGACCTTTCGTGCCATTTAGGTGTCAATTTTGTTCCTGGCAAGCGATAGCGACCCTGTATTTTAAGAGGAATCGGCCTTCGGCTGGGACATTTTTCTACCGAAAAATTTACAAACTTCGGGGTGTTTTTTTAAACTTGATAGAGGTTTAGAGAGCAAACTAAACCCCCTCCTTAAACCATTGAGCCGAACCAGAAATTCACACCGTATCGGTCCCCTTAAAGCAATATACATTGTAATATTGATAAGAATGTAACCATACGGATAATGTTCCAAATGTTATAAAGCTGCGTGAATGTATCCAACTTTAATCTTGCACGATTATGACTCATGGTGGTAGAAACATAATTATACATCAGTATGATTATGACTCATGGTGGTGGAAACATAATTATACATCAGTATGATTATGACTCATGGTGGTGGAAACATAATTATACATCAGTATGATTATGACTCATGGTGGTAGAAACATAATTATACATCAGTATGATTATGACTGATGGTGGTCGAAACATAATTATACATTAGTATGATTATGACTCATGGTGGTAGAAACATAATTATACATCAGTATGATTATGACTGATGGTGGTGGAAACATAATTATACATTAGTATGATTATGACTCATGGTGGTGGAAACATAATTATACATTAGTATGATTATGACTCATGGTGGTAGAAACATAATTATACATCAGTATGATTATGACTCATGGTGGTGGAAACATAATTATACATCAGTATGATTATGACTCATGGTGGTAGAACATAATTATACATCAGTATGATTATGACTCATGGTGGTGGAAACATAATTATACATCAGTATGATTATGACTCATGATGGTAGAAACATAATTATACATCAGTATGATTATGACTCATGGTGGTGGAAACATAATTATACATCAGTATGATTATGACTCATGGTGGTAGAAACATAATTATACATCAGTATGATTATGACTGATGGTGGTGGAAACATAATTATACATCAGTATGATTATGACTCATGGTGGTGGAAACATAATTATACATTAGTATGATTATGACTGATGGTGGTAGAAACATAATTATACATCAGTATGATTATGACTCATGGTGGTGGAAACATAATTATACATCAGTATGATTATGACTCATGGTGGTGGAACATAATTATACATTAGTATGATTATGACTGATGGTGGTGGAAACATAATTATACATTAGTATGATTATGACTCATGGTGGTGGAAACATAATTATACATTAGTATGATTATGACTCATGGTGGTAGAAACATAATTATACATCAGTATGATTATGACTCATGGTGGTAGAAACATAATTATACATCAGTATGATTATGACTGATGGTGGTGGACACATAATTATACATTAGTATGATTATGACTCATGGTGGTGGAAACATAATTATACATTAGTATGATTATGACTCATGGTGGTGGAAACATAATTATACATCAGTATGATTATGACTCATGGTGGTGGAAACATAATTATACATCAGTATGATTATGACTCATGGTGGTAGAAACATAATTATACATTAGTATGATTATGACTCATGGTGGTGGAAACATAATTATACATTAGTATGATTATGACTCATGGTGGTGGAAACATAATTATACATTAGTATGATTATGACTCATGGTGGTGGAAACATAATTATACATCAGTATGATTATGACTCATGGTGGTAGAAACATAATTATACATTAGTATGATTATGACTCATGGTGGTGGAAACATAATTATACATTAGTATGATTATGACTCATGGTGGTGGAAACATAATTATACATTAGTATGATTATGACTCATGGTGGTGGAAACATAATTATACATCAGTATGATTATGACTCATGGTGGTAGAAACATAATTATACATTAGTATGATTATGACTCATGGTGGTGGAAACATAATTATACATTAGTATGATTATGACTCATGGTGGTAGAAACATAATTTTACATTAGTATGATTATGACTCATGGTGGTGGAAACATAATTTTACATTAGTATGATTATGACTCATGGTGGTAGAAACATAATTATACATTAGTATGATTATGACTCATGGTGGTGGAAACATAATTATACATTATTATGATTATGACTCATGGTGGTGGAAACATAATTATACATTAGTATGATTATGACTCATGGTGGTGGAAACATAATTATACATTAGTATGAGTGCAATATATTAATACAGAAACACATTAAAGGACAAAATATCACCAAAGTGAAAACAAATAACGATACCCGAAATAAAATAATCATATGGTAAAAGTTTGCATTGCTTATAATAAGATGCGCGACTGTCCTGTCTGGAGCGGTGTGAACTATCAATTCTGAGGCCCTTGTTCGAACCACTACCTTAACGAGAGTGTGATTATCCGCATCTTTTATTATAATGATAATAACATTATTATTATTATTATTATTATTATTATTATTATTGTATTTAGTGTGCTATTGTTAATATTATATAATCATTATCGTCATCATCATCCACTGGTATATTATTATCAATTATATAAATTACCATCATTATTAGTAGTAGTATAAGTAGTATAATGTTTATACTACTATAATTATTAATGATATGTAAAAAGTAGTAGTGTATACTGTATATATAATATCTTATTGATTAAGGCTTAAGTGGGTGACTACTTCACTTGGTATCCACACATAGTGATCACGTTGTTTTAGATAGTAAATACATACATTTACATGTTGAAGAAAACATATTATCATATTATAAATACTTTAACCTTACGGATTACGTTCCATATGTTAATGAAGAAAGTTGTCTGAGCGAGAGTGAGATATTATAACAGACTGATTAGATTGATTAAACATACTAAATAATACAGATAAGAGAACAGATAGCTTAGATACTACATACTACATAATACAGATAATAGAACAGATAGCTTAGCTACTACATACTAAATAATACAAATAAGAGAACAGATATCTTAGATACTACATACTAAATAATACAAATAAGAGAACATATAGTTTAGATACTACATACTAAATAATACAGGTACTAGAACAGATAGCTTAGATACTACATACTAAATAATACAGATAATAGAACAGATAGCTTAGATACTACATACTAAATAATACAGATAAGAGAACAGATAGCTTAGATACTACATACTACATAATACAGATAAGAGAACAGATAGCTTAGATACTACATACTAAATAATACAGATAATAGAACAGATAGCTTAGATATTACATACTACATAATACAGATAAGAGAACAGATAGCTTAGCTACTACATACTAAATAATACAAATAAGAGAACAGATAGTTTAGATACTACATACTACATAATACAGATAAGAGAACAGATAGCTTAGCTACTACATACTAAATAATACAAATAAGAGAACAGATATCTTAGATACTACATACTAAATAATACAGGTACTAGAACAGATAGCTTAGATACTACATACTCAATAATACAGATAATAGAACAGATAGCTTAGATACTACATACTAAATAATATAGATAAGAGAACAGATAGCTTAGATACTACATACTACATAATACAGATTAAAATGTAAAACTTGCAAACAAAGCAAACCAAAACAGGGACAAAGACAATATAAAGTCAAAACAACTTATCAAAATCGCTATGTGGAAACAACGCTCACTAAAATAAAATTTATGAAATGAAAGAACACAATCCACCACATAGGGTGTACATTACTACATGAGCAAGTTAATCTGGTTCCCAAGCAAACTAATTGCACACATAACAACTATCGTCACGTTCAAGGAATTAGTCAATTTGGGAAGTCCGAGAACAGATAGCTTAGATACTACATACTAAATTATACAGATAAGAGAACAGCTATCTGTATTATTTAGTATGTAATAGTTAAGCTATCAGTGCGTCCTTGTATTGAGTATTGTTCACATGTGTGGGGAGGATCCTCTCACACTGCACTTCTAGACAAAGTATAAAGGAAGGCTTGTCGTATCATCAATTCCCGCCCATTCATCAACTCTTTGCAAACTCTCTCTCTTCGCCGCAATGTTGTATTTATCTTGCTATTCTATCACTACTACAATAATCAGTGCTCCTCAGAGCTCTCCCAGTGTATACCACCTCCTCTACGTAGGGTGCGTGGTACCTGTCTTGCAACACAAACCCACCCCTACTCTGTGCAACTCTCCAACCCAAGAGTGAAACGTTACTCTGTCTTTCTTCTATTCAACAGCTGAGCTCTGGAACTCTCTCCCAGAATCTGTCCTTACCTCCTCCTACGACTTAAATCCTTCAAACTCTGTGTGTCCTGGCATTTTGGCTCGAACGTTCCTCGATGTTGGCCCTATCACTCTTTCAACTATGGGGGAGGCACTCGCTACAGGCAGTTCTGCCTTTTGTATCCCTCACTCACATAGAAAAATATATATATATATATAAAGTTAAGAATGTCAGTACTTGAATGCTGAGAAAAATTAAGTAACATATTTATACACGGATATGAGCGTAATAGACATATAAGAATACACTAAAAGAACATTATGATGGACAAATAACCATCAAAGTAAACACAAACAATAACTTGATATAAAGGAATCATGTTGACATGTTTGCTTTGTTGATAGCAAGATGCATGACTGTCCTGTCTGGAGTGGTGTGAACTATCAATTTTGAGACCCTTGTTCGAACCACCAGCTCATAAGTTTAGTTTCGGCATCTTTTAATATTATCAGTATTATTATTATTATTAGTATTATTATTATTATTATTATTGATATTAGTATATAATTTATTTGCTACAGCAATTCTGGTTATGGTGAGTTCTTCTAACAGGAAGAGTGTAAGGATTTATTATACTGTATATCTACAATCAAACACAAAGGCAAGACATACTGTACACGAGGTACCAAAAACAGGCTTATTGATACCCAAAAGAGTAATAAATCACACAATACTACAATAATACATAAGTTAAAACACTAATACATTCACAAAATAATAGCGTTTACGTTTAGCTAAGTTATAGCTGTATACTGTATAAGACGATACAAGTCACAACGTTAATATAATCTCACTTTACTTTAGTTTGAGCTGAAAGGTACAGTTACACGTTTTCCCTCTGGAACGTTCTCTACATGCAGTAGGTAAGTATTACACTGGTTAATGTATTTATACAATTATATTTTAGTATGGGTTTTTAGACTCTGCACATATTTTGTTTTATATCAGATCTTTTAGTACTTCTGGTATTTTACTCTTATCATAAATGGAATTCGCTACTACAACATATGTGAGATACACGTCGACAAGGGTATTTATGCAATTAATTGAATCTGTGAGTTCTTAGGTTCAGCAAAGTATAACGTTATATCAAGGTTGAATGTATATGATAGTTGTATACACATGGAGATGGCAATACATATGTCTAGAGTAATTATATCATAGAGCCAGATATTAGCAAAGCAAGTAGTCTACTTGTTACTTTTAACAAGTTCACGTTATTTCTCCATTTCTATATTGGACTGATACAAGGATTATCAGTAGTGATATCATATTAAAGATTGATCGCATCTTGATAATAATAATATGATTATATTTTATACATTCTTAATGTTTGCTTATAATCATTTATCATAGTATTCATCATTATTTTAGCTTTAGTAAAGTCATTATTATTAATACTATGATATGTGACAACAGATATTTGCATAGATTGTATAAACATCTGTGTCAGTTTGTCTGTTTCGTTTTAGTCTTTGCGCCATGATACATACAACACACAAATAACTTAGTCAATATAACATAACTACATAGAGTTAGTGCCCGCATATACTGTCGTGATGGGCTGGTATATCAGAGTGAGAGCTGAGCGATATCTGCCATACACATAGCTTACTCTGACTGTTCCTTTTACTTATATATTTTCTAGATCTCAAGTGACAGCGTCTCTTCGGTGGATTGACCTCCCTAATGCCAACCTAGATGTTGACAGATTGGGAGCCAAAGCGTCACAGTTTTCCTTTGCCCCTCAACTTTCCCTTCATAATTGCTGAGGGGCACAGGGCCTTGGGTGGGCTTTGGTTTCCCGTGCGTTTCCGCATCCTCCTCAGCTCCCTGCCTTGAAGTGGCTTAGGTCACCCAGGCTTTATTAGTGGTAAGCAGGGAGGGTTTTGTGGGGGCGCTCGTGTATGGCCATGGCCTTGCTCTGGACCTTGCGGCTGTTCGGCCAGGCAGCCTGGGGAACGGCAACAACAACAACTGTAGTGATTATTTTGTTATCAAGAATTAATGTCCTTCTGACTTCTTACACATTTCCTTTAGAAGTTTCTTTGGTTGATAGGCACTTTTCAGCCTGGGTTTAACCGAAAGTCCCTTTGCTCTTTATACATTAACTATGATTAGGTGATATTAATATAAACGCAACTGAACCTGTGATGAATGACCAATTTACTGTACTGATTATTATCTTAATAAGACAAAAAATAATAAGAAGACGAATACAAATAAATTATAACAATAATAATTGATATACAAATAACTAAACAATATATAAAATATAAATATTAATAATAAAAAAAGAGGTGGAAATATATTTAGGAAGGATCTGTGGGAATTACAGGAATACGGACTATCTCAATTAAACCTGCCTTATTTTTACCCCTCTTAATCTGAAAACAAATCGTGTAATACAATAATTCGAATTAAGTTGAGATGAAGGACCACACCAATTGTGGATTTGATGAATTTCGACGGAAAATAATGATATATAGACCGAATGTAATTATCATGAACTGCAAGAAAGCTAAATGGTCATGCAATTAAGCAGCTATACTTTGATTTGATTGACTTTATCTTCAATAATCGTATATGGTAGCTTATTGCGGGAGGCACCGGCTGTAATATTAATAACCGGGGATCGAATCTCCCGTGGCAGCGATTTTTTTTATATATTTTAGTATTCTTATTTGTAATTTTTACTTAGAATGGCATTATACGAAGCGATATAAAATAATGTGTAGATATTATGATAATTTCATAAATTTTACGATTTGATTGCCTTAGGTTATTATATGCAAAAATACTGTAGTTTAGGATATAAATTAGGATACGGTAATCTAGGTTAGGATATAACAATAGAGATTAGGATATAATAAGCTAAGTTATGAATGTATGTAATTAGGTTATCATAGTTAGACTAGTTATATTAGGGTAGTTACTGTAATAACATTAGATCCTAAAATATTGTAAGCCTACTGTAACCAAGAAACATAAAATTGTATAAACTTGATATACTTTTACCTATTTTAAGTATGATAGCCTACCAAACATTAGACTAAAATTGTCTAAATTATATGTATGTAAAAGAAGAAAACACAATCGTCATCCGAGGGGCTCTAACTCTAAAGTCTAAATGTATGCCTATTACGATTACCACAGCGCTACTTAATAAACTGACAATCTCCGGTGTATGCTTCTTCATAATAATTATGAAGATAATTATTAACTTACACTTGAGTTGTTACCTTCAATTTGTATCGACTTTTGTCATTGCATTATCGGTCAAATTTGTCATACTTGCGTTAATATCGTATAAACTCGACTTTTTATTAGCGATTGCGAAACATTAAAACATCTGCCTGTCCTTCACAAAATTATAGGGCATAAATCTTCAATAATCTACAACATTTCAAGATTTTGTTTTCCTTTCTTGTTCTCTCTGGACATGAAAGATTGCTGTGTTAGGTGTGATTTTCTTACTCGAATATTTCTGTGGTAATATTCAGTTCGATAGATTACCGATAATTTTAAAAACAAATGCATTTGAATAATAATAACATTAATAAGAATAAGAATAATAATAATAATAATACCGGTAATAATAATAATAATAATAATAATAATAATAATAAATACTACTACTAATACTAATACTAATACTATTACTACTACTACTACTAATAATAATAATAACAATAATAACAATAATAGTAGACATAAATATATCAATTACGCTTTATATAATCAGCCAGTTGACACGGGCGGGTGAGTACAGCTAACGCCTCTCACCGCTCAGTCTGCAGTTCAAGCCTCTGAGGGAACCAGACATGCGACTACAGACTATATGTTAACTGGTTAGGTGGCCACCGATTTCTGACCTGGACTAATACTCCGGTGATGAACAAATCCAGTTGTTGCCCTTAACAGGGTGATGACTGGTGTCCCTTGCCAAGCAGTGTTTCATTACCTGTGGGGAATAACACCAAGTTGCTGCCCTTAACTGGGTGATGACTGGTGTCCCTAGCTGACCTGGAGTGATGACCAGGTGGGACTTGGTGACCGGAACTGATCATCTGGTTACCAATACAAAGTTAATTGCACTTAATTGTGTGATACTTGGTGTACCTTGCTGACCCAGGCTTGATCACCTGGGTGGGATATGTAACCTGGTCGGGTCGTAGATCCGATGAGGTGTGGGGTATGTGGAGGGGTATGGTGTGATGGGGGTTTGTGGAGGGGCATGGTGTGATGGAAGGGTGAGCTGGGTGAAGAGAGGGTTGTGGGTATGATGGATGGTGTGATGGAAAGGGTATGACAGTTGGCTTGGTGTGTTGGTGGTGGTGTGCTGGAGGGGTGGGTGGGCGTGGCACACAGCAATATATAGATCTAGGTAGATACATTAGCTAGGGTTAGATAGATGTAGGTAGATTCATTAGATAGATAGGTAGGTGCAGTGTGCCACAATCTCCCACCTCGTGAGTGAGGGGTATGACCGATGGCTTGGTGTGATGGAGGGGTATGACCGATGGCTTGGTGTGATGGAGGGGTATGATAGATGGCTTGGTGTGATGGGGGTGTGCTGGTTGAAGAGGATGTGTGGAAGGAAGGGGGGGGGTGTACTGGGTGTGTGAATATGGCTTGGCTAGATGGAGGGTGTGCTGGAGTGGAGTGCTGGGTGTGGTGTGGTGTGAGGTTGTGGCACATTGAGGCCCGGCAATGTGCCACAATCCCCCACCTAATGTGTGATGGAAGGGTCTTGGTGTGATGGGGGTGTGCTGGAGTGGAGTTCTGGGTGAAGAGGATGTGTGGAAGGAAACCAGATTTGTATTTGGTAAATGGATGAGAAAGAGAGAGAGATTCAGATACATTTTTAGCTGAATTATATTTAACAACAAAGACCTGAAAATAGATCCACAGAGTAAATATATAACCAAAGCCGAGTTAATACTCCCACACCACCTATACTGTACACTTACACAAATATACATATACACCACACAAAAATCCGCACATGCTGTGTAGCACTTACATAATTAATGTAGGTATGTAAAACACATTACGCCGGTATTTTGACTCGTCGGCAATTTAATTGTAATTTTTTTATTAATCCAGTAGAATATACTCTAAGTATTCTGGCAAAAATCGATTTACAAATCAAATAATTTGTAACGATTTGTTTTGTTTTAATGTAATATTGCAAAGTTCCACACGCCACCACCACAACCAGCACCCCCCACACCGTTACTAACCCATATGTCCCCTACTAACTTCCTAGTCCTGCCATGTTAGTGGCAGGGCAGTAGTTCCCTTTCCAATGTTCCCTTACCCACTCTAAACCACTGTTTGGACACTTGATCCTCAGTGTTTTGGAGGACAAGCAGCCTAGAAGGGTCACAAGATCTGCTGTTGCTTGATTTCCTTTGTACTCCTTTGTACCCTTCCTGTATTGTGCTGGTTTAATAATCCAAGAGGGTTGATAGCCTCTGAAGTCCTATTTTAACTAACTAACCATTACACCATCAAGACAGTTAAACATAGAGTAAATACAATAATAATGTATGTTTCTGATAGATAGACATTATGATAAATTTGATTTTGTTTTACATGCACTACAACCATATTATAGCTCCAGCACACCCCCATCACACATACCCATCTATATACGCACTTACATAATTAGATACTTAAAATACACATTCTTAGTGAACATGCACATGCACTTATGACTGTATTTTGAATTCAAATTCGAGTATATTAGTATATAGTTGCAAATCACAATAAATGACATTGCATAATTATTAATTTATCGAGAGGATTATACAATATATATTCATTAATTTCCAGTTGCCTGGCCTGAGACCTTCCTTAGCATTTCTCTATCCGTGATATCCTCATTTGGTGTCTTATATAAGTCTTGCGCTTGTAGAGTCACAACTTTTGGTCAGCCACCAGTTGGCACTCCTTGTGTAGATGTTGACGTTTTCGCGTTTTATATCCTCAGTGTCTTAAGAAAACTAATATAGATTGTATATAATGTATATATTATATGTGCGGTGTTATTATCCCTGTAAGATAAATACTATATTTTTGCGAGATACTAATCGTGTACAGTCCAACTTAATATTTAAATGAACATCAAAATCAATCACAGTAAGATGATATATTGTAGCTGATTCAAGGCTGCGATGCATGTAACTGATAAACGTTATTATAATATAAACTGATAGTGATTGGATAATAACACACTGAGTAAAGAAGGTAGTGTACAGTATATGGGATCTATCCGCAATTAACAACATCTTATTATCTCAACCCGGTAACTCAATTCTGTGCCACCCTGTATTTATCTATTAATGTAAATATCTATCAGTCTATTACTTTATGTATCTATCTATTACTGTGTATATGCAAATTATGGTTGATACAGACATAATATTGAACCTCACAAAAGTAATTCCTTAGACCTTCATAAACTACATAAACAGAAACAAATAGTAATCTTTATGAAACTAAATGGAATGTAGACTTTTATGAAAACTTGACACTCAGGTCAACAAGAGGTTTCTAAATGGTTATATATTTTGTCATCGCTACCAAAAGACAGGTTTGCAACGTAAACCTATTACTAATTGTGACGCCTACCAGCGTGGTCAGAATCGCCTTTCGTTAGCCACTAGCGCTTGCCAGGGCAGTGAAATGGGCTACAGTTATCAGAGAATGTTGTTCTCTCTTTCATAGTGCTCGTGTTGTTACAGACAGTCCAGTGGTGGTCTTTATTTTCGTCTGTGACAACGGAAGTATTTTATATCATGAGTTGAATATAAGATGCATTGTTGTGTAGAGTTGAGAGAAAGAGCGAGCGAGCAGTGTGGGGGCAGTGAGTGTTGTTTTCCTCCTCCTTCCTCCCTCCTGGAGGAGTCCCTCGCCCGCGTGGCCTTTCTCTCGGTTTAGATTGGCTGGTGGTTCCTGGCGCCTTCTGGGGGCCTGCTGTCTTGTGATGTATCGGCCCGTGATTGGCCGAACCACCGCGCCTTTGTGTGATCCTGGGGGTCCAGAGAAGCTTCCTTCCTCAGAGCAGGCTAGGCACGCACATGACTAACATCCTTTTTACAACTGTCCCCCCATATCTCCTCCATTCTGATACTGTCTCTCTCACTCAACTTCCTTCTTTCATTCCTCTAATCTTTTAACTTCACAGCACTCCCTTGGGGTTCTTTACACAATTTCATATCGGCCCATCGTATTATGTGCGTCGCTCTCATATTTATTTCCATGTATTAGAATAGGCTATAAGGGTTCTTAGTCTATGGAGGTTTGATGAACTCAGGTGTGGGTCTCCCTCATTATCAGTAGTGCTCTGCTTGGTTATTTAATGCTAGACTGGAATAAGGCTTCTATTGTCGTTGTCAGAGATGTGTGTACGGTTTGCTTATACCTACACGACTTCGACGGTTTCTGTGGTAGCCTAGGTTGTCTTTTTGGTTGTGCCTTTTGGGAGTGCAGCATCGTGTGGTAAGAGGGCATTAGCCTACTACCTTGTCACACAGTGCTGCCTCTTTGCTTGACTTTAGAGGGATCGCCAGGGTAGAACCAGATACTTGAGATCTGGATCTACCAAGAGAGCATCCCCGTCATTAACGTAACTTTAACTATACTGCCTTAAGGACAACGCTAGGCTATGAGCCCGTCTTGCTCAGCCACAGTTTCTTAACCTTGATATCCCAGCTAGACTTTATTCGCCGAGCAGACACTAGTTAGGATATGAGCTCTTTTAATATGTGCACATTATTATTCACAGTATTTATGAGTCTAGGTTGTTGTTGAGTTGCACAACCATAGTAGACTGTTTCGTTGATGAGGAAGTACTTCTTTTAGTGTCGAACATTACTGCCGTTGCGCACTTATAATATTCTCGTGTCAGTTAACATTATATGTCCTATCTTTTTGTGTACTCAGTCTACACGTTGGGTGTCCTGCCTCCTGCCTTTATATAATTTAAGATATGAGCATCTTATGAGCATCAAACTTTCTTCAGAAGTTTCCAGGTCTATGCTGTAGGACTATACTTCACTTTCTTTCAGATAGGAGTGAAGAGTTTATTGTTGTTTAGAGTAACTATATTGAAGCATCTTTTTATTGTATTAAATCTTGCATTGATTTAATTGATCTTTCCATAGCTTCCCTTTTGTGCATTTTAACGTAACTTCCATCTTGTTTGTTATCAGGCTATACCAGTGTGGGTTAGCCTGAAGTAGAGTACATTTATGCCCAGTTAAGGATACCCCATTATCGGAGATTAACTCTGGAGGGTATAGGTGTTTTTGTTAGCCGGCATATAAGTTCAAGAGTTTGGATCTAGCGTACCGTTGTTGCATAGTGCCCTATTACTAGTCCAAATATTAAGTGCCCTTGTTTTATTCGTAGCCCCGGTCGTAACAAATGGCGACCTTGCCTAGTATCTTATTTTAGGAGCAAGTCGTCATAACAAATGGCGACCTTGCCTAGTATCTTATTTTAGGAGCAAGTCGTCATAACAAATGGTGACCTTGTCCAGTATCTTATTTTAGTAGAAACCAGGAACCATTTGTTGATTATTGCAGTAATAATAAATAATGACCTTGCCTGGTATCTAAGAAAGAATTGTAGGATTGTTGGACATTTGTTTTTGAGGAATATTTTGGACACGTGGAATTTTTTTTGGCAACGTATTATAGCACTTAAGTTGTCTTCAAGCATTTTATATTTTTGAGTGAATAGTGCTACATGAGAGTTTAGGTACTCCTTTTTTTTATATAAACGGTGAGAATTTTTGGTGGACACTATGTCGGACGATGGATCAATGTACAGTGAGGACACAGTACGGAAAGCAGACTCTGAGGTGCATCAGCGGGGTTTGTTAGAAGGCATTACAGTTATAACTAGTGAGGAGGATGCAAGGAAGTTTCTGGAGATGCCTATTACTGTTGACCGGGTGTCGGGGATTGATCGGTATGGTCTCCAGTGTTTGGCCACGGTCATGGGGCATTTGGGCACTAGCAGCATGTCGAGAGGTGACCTGGTGGCCTGTGTGCTCGGCGGGGTGTGTGGGGCTTCGGGTGGAGCGGGAGCTGGGGCACCTTCGGCCCAGCCCCCATTCCACTCGACTCCTACCATGGCGCCCCCTCGGGCTCCGGAGCCGGGTACGTTCCCGCAAGCCGATAGTCACTGGCAGCGTGGGTTGTCACTGGGTGGGTCTCCAATTGTTGCATCTCCCCCTCCTCAAGATTTAACTGCAGATATGCTCTTCCAGCTTGAGAAGGCTAAGATGAAGATTCAGCAGCAGCAGCGGGAAGCTGAGCTCAGGATTCAGTCTGAGGAGAGAAAGGCCATGTACTGTGCAGACATAGATCTTGAGAAGTCTCGGGTGGAGCAGACAGGACAGTGTCTCGGTTCTGGGAATCGAGGTCTTGATCAGTCATTATCGCACCTTCTAAGTTAGTCCCTGTATTTGACGAGTCGGGTGTCACCGAATTTTTCATGTGTTTTGAGAAGAAGTGCCGGGAGTACCAATGGCCTGAGGTTAAATGGGCAGCCCTTGTTTCCTCTTGGTTGGTTGGCAAAGGACTCAAGGCATATGATGCGTTACCCTTGGAGTCGTGCATCGATTATTAGGTATTGAAGGAGGCTGCCCTGCGGGCATATGAGTTACAACCAGAGACTTATAGGTTGAAGTTCCGGGGTGTTACGAAGGGTCGTCAGTGCACCTTTCTTGAACATGCCCGGGAACTGTCTGACGCTTTTGGGAATTGGCTGAGATCGGAGAAGGCAACGACGTTTGATGAGATAAAACAGTTGATGCTTCTCGAGCAGTTCTTTAAGTGTTCGGGCAGCGGCCTGACGTTGAACCTTAAAGAGAAAAATCCTAAAACTCTACAGGAGGCAGCTGAGATGGCTGACCGGAGAGTATCGCTGATTCGCGGGTGCGGGTCTGCACAATGGATCGATGTAGTTAACAAGGGGTGCAACACTCCACCCCCCCGAGTCAGTGATGCGACATTTAATAACCAAAGTAAGAGCAATGATACTAGTTTTGATCACAAACCTTAGACCGTCCCGTTTGAAAAAGGTCAGGGCCCTTCCTCACCTCAGTGAAAGTCCAAGGGTGAGGTAGAGTGTTTTCATTGTCACAAGAAGGGGCATTTTGCACGATCCTGTCCTAGCAAGCCACCTACAGCAGTTGTGTCTTTGGCTCGCAACATTGGGGTGTCTTTGAAGTCGTCTGCATATGCCCAGGGTAAATTGTCAGAGGCTGGAGCACAGCCAGTGAAGGAGTGTCCGGAAGGCTCGAAACATGTCCGGGATATTTTTTGTGACCATAGAGGGCGCGGCTGCGTGAGTTGGGCTGGTTGCAAGCATGGAGTAGAATTGTTGCGTGATACGGGTGCTTTCCAGAAATTGATGAAAAACTTTACAGGCAAACCTATAAACGCGGCACGGGTAGTTGTGGTGCAGGGTATCAATGCTACACGGTTATACCCATTGGTTCGAGTAGAGCTGGAGGTTGACGGATTGACACGAGAGTTGGATGTCGGAATCGTGGAGAAACTGCCAGTAGAGGGCATCGACCTTCTTCTCGGCAACGACTTTGCGGTGCCTACTTCTGAGGTTCCACCCTTAGTCGGTGCCGAGAGGGCGGCCGACGTGAGTAGGGAGGGGCAGGAGTTGGTCGAGAGGTGTCAACCACAGCAGAGGGCGTGTGTTGTCACCCGATCTCGTGCATCTAAAGTGTCACAGCCAATTCCTCAGTCTCTAGACCAGCGGAGGAACGGTTGGAAGGACCAAGCTAAAGTTGGGAGTTTTGCGAGTTTTACTCCAGCGGCTCTTCTTGGTGAATTAGTACTTGACCCAGAGGTGAGCTCTGGAGTGGCCCCAGAACCTGTCACCCCTAGTGACATGGTTGGGCGTGATGGCACTCCGCGACTTAGTAGTTCCCAGTTGGAGGAGAGTTGTGGGAACGGGACCATTGAACACGAGGACGGGGAAACATGTCATGTGAACCTGTTGGAGGAGTTTGTGAGGCAACCACCTGAGCAGCCTACTGTCCCTGCGTTGGTCTGCAGCGGCCAAGGTGGAGAAGGAGAGGGGGGCAGTAGGGCACAGGTGGAGGAGAGTTACGATTGTCATGTCTCGGCGGAGCCGTGGGCGGGGGACACGAGTCTGGTGGCTGTGGAAGCGCTAGAGCACCTGCCTGAGCAGCAGTGTGCAGCGCTCCAGCACCAGCTCGGTTCATACCCCACTGGTCGTGCCGAGCACCCGAGCCTCACAACTCAGGCGGTGCAAGATGTTCCGCGGGCAGGTCACTTGAATGTTTATACACCGTTAGGCTCGTTGTTTCGGTGGTTCAAGGTGGGCGACGAAGCTTTGGCATGGTTGCCAGGTCAGGGTCGACCCATGGCTGCCAAGAGTGGTGGTCAGAAGGAGGACATTAAGCAGATTGGCGAGGTTGGCTCTGGAGTGGATGTGCCCGGTTACCGCATAGCCTCCCAAAGCTGCTCTAGTCGAATGCAACAGCCCTACTATAGACCGACTATATCTGGCCATGTCGCTAAAAGCGGTGATGCTGCGCGGGCAGATGTAGTCGTAAGGAATGCGGGGGTGCGCATGTATGGTATTGGCGGGGAAGCCTTAGCAATAATGAACTATGGGAGTTACTTCACAGGTGGTACTGATTGTCCCTCTCATGACCTGGCTGTACTAGGGACGAAGGTGGAGAAGGAGGGAGACTACAGGTTAGAAGCTGCGGTCTCGGCTGGGTTGTGGGAGGGCACTAGACATGTTATTCTGCGAGATTAGTTGTTTACTAGGCTGTGGCAGTGCATCCGCATGTTTGTTGCTTCTCCAGGCCTGATGTACGGGGTAGAATCCGACATGGAGGCTGGAGACAGTGCAAGGCTCAAGTTAATTCCCTACCGTATAAATCCTGCTCAACAGCGTGTCGTGAAAACAGAGCTAGACGACATGTGGAAAAAGGGACTGAGGGATAAAGGATATCGTGAGTGGTCGTTGCCAGTGAGTTTGCAACCGGAGTTGAGTGGCAAGATCCGTGTGTATGGTGATTGCAAGAGTGTGGAAGCATTATCCCTGACAGACGCCTATCCATTATCTAGAGTTGACGATACCATAGACCGCATCGGGGCTGCCTCACTCGTCACGAAGGTAGAACTAGTGAAAGGTTATTGGCAGGCCCCGTTGCCGGAAAGAGCGAAGACAAGTGCCAGTCTTGTGATGAACTGGGCAGTTTATCAGTGTCAGGTGTTGTTGTGCTGCTGGAACACAAGTTGGATGTGTGGCATGCTAAGGGCACTGATAATGTTTTGGCTGATTGTTTGTCACGGGAGGGTTTGTTTGCAGGAGAACCCTCGCCATTCAGTCAGTGTGTGTTGAGAGTGGAGAAAAATCAGGCTTGCCCCTATAGAGCAGCCGTCAAAAACAACATTAAAATTAAATACAAAAAAATCACATGAAAACGCTTTCTTTTGATAGTTAATTGTAAATTGCCAATGTTATAGCTAAAGTCCTAAGTTGAACCTGTCTTTCACTTAGTAGGCTGGGCTCTGTGAAGCTCGCTCTGGGAGCATAGCAGGCTAAAATTATACTATTATGTTTGGGAGGGGTTATAAGATTTAATTTATGCTAAAATGTTGTTTTATTTTTTTGTAAGAATTGAGCTTTGCATTTCATTTCTGGTGGAGTGGCTAAGTGTGGCGGGTCTTGTCGGCATTCTGTCTTGTCAGATATGGTGCTCGCCTAATGTTGAGCGTCCCATATCTTGGGCGGGGTGTAACGCCTACCAGCGTGGTCAGAATCGCCTCCCATTAGCTACTAGCGCTCGCCAGGGCAGTGAAATGGGCTACAGTTATCAGAGAATGTTGTTCTCTCTCTCATAGTGCTCGTGTTGTTGTCACAGTCCAGTGGTGGTCTTTATTTTCGTCTGTGACAACGGGAAATATTTTATATCAGGAGTTGAATATAAGATGCATTGTTGTGTAGAGTTGAGAGAAAGAGCGAGCGAGCAGCGTGGGGGCAGTGAGTGTTGTTTTCCTCCTCCTTCCTCCCTCCAGGAGGAGTCCCTCGCCCGTGTGGCCTTTCTCTCGGTTTTGATTGGCTGGTGGTTCCTGGCGCCTTCTGGGGGCCTGCTGTCTTGTGACGTATCGGCCCGTGATTGGCCGAACCACCGCGCCTTTGTGTGATCCTGGGGGTCCAGAGAAGCTTCCTTTCTCAGAGCAGGCTAGGCACGCACATGACTAACATCCTTTTTACAACTGTCCCCCCATATCTCCTCCATTCTGATACTGTCTCTCTCACTCAACTTCCTTCTTTCATTCCTCTAATCTTTTAACTTCACAGCACTCCCTTTGGGTTCTTTACACGATTTCATATCGGCCCATCGTATTATGTGCGTCGCTCTCATATTTATTTCCATGTATTAGAATAGGCTATAAGGGTTCTTAGTCTATGGAGGTTTGATGAACTCAGGTGTGGGTCTCCCTCATTATCAGTAGTGCTCTGCTTGGTTATTTAATGCTAGACTGGGATAAGGCTTCTATTGTCGTTGTCAGAGATGTGTGTACGGTTTGCTTATACCTACACGACTTCGACGGTTTGTGTGGTAGCCTAGGTTGTCTTTTTGGTTGTGCCTTTTGGGAGTGCAGCATCGTGTGGTAAGAGGGCATTAGCCTACTACCTTGTCACACAGTGCTGCCTCTTTGCTTGACTTTAGATTTAATTGATCTTTCCATAGCTTCCTTTTTGTGCATTTTAACGTAACTTGCATCTTGTTTGTTATCAGGCTATACCAGTGTGGGTTAGCCTGAAGTAGAGTACATTTATGCCCAGTTAAGGATACCCAATTATCGCAGATTAACTCTGGAGGGTATAGGTGTTTTTGTTAGCCGGCATAGAAGTTCAAGGGTTTGGATCTAGCGTACCGTTGGTGCATAGTGCCCTATTACTAGTCCAACCATTAAGTGCCCTTGTTTTATTCGTAGCCCCGGTCGTAACATAATATTGCTACGACCAGAAGTATATACCTGTATATGCTATTATTAAACAATGTATTTGTTTTTTTGTTTTTCTTTGTTTTTTTAAGAGACAATGAACGGAGGAAGGAAAAACACAGATAAAACAAAAAGGTCTATGTGCCTAAAGGCATCCTCCATTCATAAAATGTTTGTAACAACTGGATTTAAACATTTGTAGATTGTAAGTTTGTGGAAAGCAATTCGAGGGAAGTGAATTCCAAAGAGTAGTAGCTCTGGGGATAAATGAATTCTGATAAGCAGAAGTTCTGCATTGTGGAGGAGAAAGTGTAAATTCATGGGCGCTCTCAGCTGCCCTAGTTCTACGGGGAAAGATGTGGAGAGGCGGCACAATTGAAGCAAGTTCCTCGGAACAATTGCTGTGAAAATATCTGTAGAATAATGCAAGGGATTCAACGTTTCTTCGTATGGATAATGTAGGAAGGTCCTGTGTGATTGCAGGGTTATTGATTAATCTAATAGCTTTATTTTGAATTTTGTCCAACTGCCTCAATGCAACCTCTCCAATTCCACCCCACAGAGGTGAACAGTAATCCATCTGAGAACACACATGGCTTTTATATATTACGGCCAACTGCTCGTCAGTGAAGAATTCTCGAACTCTGTACAGGAGTCCCAGATTTTTTAGAGGCATTCTTAGCAATGCTTCTAACATAATGTGTCCAGCTCAAGTTAGTAGTTAATGTTACACCGAGAATGTCAATACTAGGGGAAGTGGGAATATGTACATCATTAAAAAATATATGGGAGTCAGTGAGATTCTGTCGGTTAGAAAATTGAATGTACTTGGTTTTCTGTGCATTAAAGGAAACTAGATTCTTTTGTCCCCATCCATTAATTCTAGAAAGGTCCTGGTTCAGAGAAATTGTAGTGTTTATTTTTGAATTTATAAGATCGGGTTGGATGAAAGAATTGGTAAATGTGAAGGAACTGTGGAGTGTTGAGTCATCTGCGTAGGAATGTATTGGATTATGAGTGGTAGATATGAGATCATTGATATGAATAAGGAACATAATTGGGGCCAAAACTGATCCCTGGGGAACACCAGCATTTATTGAGTGAAATTGAGAATAAAGGCCATCTACCATTACATGTATTTTTCTGTTATGAAGATAAGAAGAAATTAGTGGAACTAATGATGCAAGGCTGTAGTGTGACATCTTCGACAATAAGGATTGATGCCAGACTCTATCAACTGCCTTTGATATATCCAGTGCTATTGTATGTGTTTCACCATGTTGGTCTGTAGCTTGGTTGATTTGATGCGTAAGAAGGCAAAGAATGTCTGCAGTTGATCGACATCGTCTAAAACCATATTGCCTATCACTGATTAATTTATTATTCTCAAGATGCTTAATTATGTGATTATTTAATATAATTTCAAAGACTTTACCAAGAGTGGAAGTTATAGCTATTGGTCTGTAGTTTGATGGATCTGAAGAGGCACCTTTTTTAGGAACTGGATGGATGTTTGCTTCTGTCCAGGGTACTGGGAAGCATGAGGTATGAGTACACAGACGGAAAACAATTGCCAATACAGGAGCGAGCACCAAGGAGCAATTCTTAAGTACTATTGGAGGAATTTCATCTGGACCAGGAGCCTTATCTACTGAGAGATTCTGCAAAATAGTTTTGACATGTCTGGTGTGGATCTTAAGGGAGGGAATTTCAGGCGAATTAAAATTAAGTACAGGGACATCTTGATTTATTTCATCTAAGATTGAGTTGGTGAAGAAAATATCCGCAAGAAGGTTAGCTTTACCTCGTGGGTCACTTACAAGATTGTCAGTCGGAGATTTTAATGGTGGAATGGATGAAGCAGTAGTGAAGTTGGATTTGAATGAGTTAAGAGTAGACCAAAATATTTTGTTATCATTTGGATTATTTATAAGTTTATTTGCCTGCTTGTGGAGAAAGTTTGATTTAGTTAGGTTTAATACAGTTTTGGCATGATTTCTGATGTTTCTAAAGTAATTAAAGGCTTCATGTGTTTTTGATCTTGTGTATGCATTGTAGGCTATTGCTTTTTGTTCAGTTACTCTAGCACAATTATGGTCAAACCATTTAGGTGAATTAGATCTTTAACTGTACTTTTGATGCGGAATAAAAGTTTCCATTTCAATTTTTACGAAATCTTGTATGTGGCTCAAGGTGGAGTGTGCATCATTGGAAAAGAAAGAGGTCCAGGGAATATCAATAAAGAAACCCTGAAGACCCTCCCAGTCTGCCCTATCGTAATGCCATTTAGTCACCAAAAACAGGTTCAGAGTGGGAAGGTGTGGTAGGTGATAGGTAGGTGGCCTGTATCAGACAGTGATTAGAAGATCCAAGCGGGGACCTCACTGTAACATCATAATTTTCTGAATTGGTTGTTACAAATAAGTCCAGTAGGTGGGAATTATGATTAGGATTATCTGGTACACGGGTGGGTTGGTTGACTAGTTGAGTGAGATTAAATGAGTCTGCAAATAGCTCACATTCAAGACCAGAATCATCAGTCCTGGCTGAATGAGTGAGCCATTCAACATTATGGACATTAAAATCACCCAACACAGTGATTTCAGAAGAAGCATTTAAGTTGAGGACACTGAGTTGTGAGGACAGAGAATCAAAAAGACTTTGCTCTTGAGGAGTATTTGGGGAACGGTAGATGCAACATATGTATTTAAATTTACCAGCAGTAATTAATTTGTATATAGAATAATTAAAATAGGGACAATTGAAACTAGTAACCTCCTCCAGGGCAATTTCAGATTTTGCGAAGCAACATACACCTCCTTTAGGTCTGAAATTTTGGAGCAGTTGATAACCTGGAAAATTAAATCTAGACGTGTCAGATGTGGATGTTACTTGAGTCTCTGTCAAAAAAAGGAGAGTAGGGGATTCTGCTTGAAGAAATTGGTGTACAGAATTGATGTTAGAGTGAAGTCCCCTTATATTACTAAAGAAAAAGCTGCACCGACGAGCAGCTTTGCGACGTTTGGGATTCTAGTTTATACCCAAGACAAACGAAACACGATAATACCATACTTCATTCAAACTAGAATATGCCCAACTGTCCCCCTTGCAAGCTAAATCTGTACATTACCGAATACAGATAACTTTAAAGTAATGGCTTGGTGACGCTATATACTGTACATAATAAAACAATATGTACATTACCGAAGACAGATTACTTTAAAGTATTGGCTTAGTGACGCTATATACTGTACATAATAAAACAATATGTACATTACCGAAGACAGATTACTTTAAAGTATTGGCTCGGTGACGCTATATACTGTACATAATAAAACAATATGTACATTACCGAAGACAGATTACTTTAAAGTATTGGCTTAGTGACGCTATATACTGTACATAATAAAACAATATGTACATTACCGAAGACAGATTACTTTAAAGTATTGGCTCGGTGACGCTATATACTGTACATAATAAAACAATATGTTACATTACCGAAGACAGATTACTTTAAAGTATTGGCTCGGTGACGCTATATACTGTACATAATAAAACATTATAGTTGAGTCAACTTGTGACTCGATCCCGGACCTTCAGCGCGAGAACTATGACGGGTTCACAAGGTTAAAACCATAATGGATCACTCCAGAGTTTCAGGTTATAAGGAAGTTGGAGCCGTAAACACTGCCCGTATTATTAACATTATTCTTAACACCAATAACCCCCAAATTTAATTAATGAAAGCATATGATTCTTCCCAAGATATTTGGTAAATGAATGAGAGAGAGAGAGAGATTCATATAATTTTTTAGCTGACTGAAACGTTTATATAAGGTAGTTTCAAAACACTCGGCCATTAACACTATGCTAGTTTATATTATTAATACATAATAAAGACAATGAAAATGATATCACCGATAACTCAATTTAATCTGTGGTTGTATATTTGTAGATAATATTTTGATTCATAGTAAAAATAAGCCTTTTACACACATGAACCCGGTAGCCTTATGGCCGCGTCATACAGAGGTCGACCGCGACCCGACAGTAACCCGAAGGCAATGACTTGCAAAAAAAATTCAAATTTTTGCGGTTCGGGTGTATTCGGCCCGATAATCGGGCGACATCGGGTATGATTCTGGTATGTTCGAGTCTTTCTAGTCATGCTCTGGTCATCACCCGAATGTTCGGGTGAGTCGGCCAAAAGTTAGTGTATGCGTTAACTTTTGGGAAATCGTCGAGTGCGTTCGGGTCAAAAAACCGTTACAAAATCCTCGAGTCACCTTCGATTTACATTAGAGTCGTATTCGGCTTACATTCTACCATATTATGATCGCATTCGACCTATTCGGGTCACTTTCGAGTAATTTTGTTTAACCCGAGTCATACCAGAATTGATCGAACCTAAGTGGACTTAGACCCGATGATGTAGACCGTAACCCGAATTAGACTCGATGCTCAGTGGAAAATTCCTACATAAACTTTTTCGAAAGTCAACTGTTACTCGATGCTGACCCGAATTTCAGGATGATGACTGAATGGATACCCGAATACTACTAGAAAATGACTCGATGCATGCCCCACATTCCTAATTAGACTCGATGATTACTCGATCGTGATCCGAATGACTAGAATGTAATTCGAAGGCTAGTCGAAGCCAAGTCGAATCAAACCCGAACGCGAGCCGATGGGCAGAACCACGTGAAGCATTCCTGTGGGCAGTTGGAGCGGCCCGAATTATCGTACACTGCCACCCACGCACGGGCCCTATATATTATCGGGTGGGAGGCATTCGCTCCATTCCACACCAGCACCCACCGCCCACCACGTCTCTCTCGCCCACCACGTCTCTCTAGCCCACCACGTCTCGCTCGCCCACCACATCTCTCTCTCCAACTCTTGTCGCCAACATGCCCGGTAACTATGGTAAAGGATGCAAGGCAGTGAAGAGGCCCCGCAAATTTACCATGGAGTCTGTGGACCTGTTTGCCACCCAGCAATCCCAAGATGAAAGCGAGGAGGAAGTAGAGGAGAGGCAGCACATCGACTCCAACCCTGTTATCGACGATGAAAACCAAACCGAGGAAGCAGAGTCACAGTCACAGTCTATTATATTAAAGAAAACCCATGTCCCTCACAAAAAGACCCACCCTATCGTGTCAACCGAAGGTGACAGTCCTTCGGAACACAAAAGCGAGGATGATGACGTCACCCAAGATGACCTCACACCACTCATCGACCCACCCACCCAGACACCCACGACATACACCGAGACGCCTACCCAGACCACGCCGCCCATCAACCCAGTACAACCGATGCAGAAAAGGAGGAGGAGGACCTACGTCAGGCTCCCAGACGAGAAGGAGGTGGAAGTGACTGAGTGGTATGCCGAGCAGGAGTTCCTGTACAACAGGAAACTGAGGGCCCACAAGGACAAAAACATGCGGGAGAAAACACTCGCCACGAAGGCAAAGGAGCTCAACATTGAAGGTTGGTTGTGTGCGTTCTTATGATATAATAACCATTATGTTGAGTAATATTACTTAAAAATACCAAACACATCTATGTTTCTGGAATAATTTACCTGTGCCGTGCAAAGTGGATACATATTTATTATAAAGTTTGGCGTTAACATTGCTGGCGAATCTTGTTTTCGGAATTGAAATAACTAGGTAATATTTGGAGTTAATAATAAATAATGTTTCGTGTGCAGTCTTGCATTGTACTTCCCTCATATCAATGTGTGCAGTGTGGTTACCTGCCCAGGTGAACCATACTTATTCATGTTGACTGATAATAAATTCGGTTGTGATAATCTTTGCCTCCATACTATTTATATTTTGTACGTAAACACTCCTAATATATATTATTTATATTTTTCAGTGGAAGCACTCAACAAATGGATGGAAGGGATGAGGACCAGGTACGGGAAGCTTGACAAGCTTCCCGTGTCTGGTTCAGGTGCGGTCCAGCTGACTGAGAGAGACGCCTGGATCAAGACCCACTTCGCGTTCCTCAAACCCCATCTTGTTAAGTTGCCCACCAGAAAGAGCAAGGTACGTTTATCAAGTCTATTGCAATTTTATTTCTAATAAAAAATAAATGTTAAAGGTATAAATAAATATCTTGGTGCTGTTCAACATAAGATTTAATAAACATAAGTGACATAAATGTTTCACCATTATTGTTGGATGCTGTAAATAGAATAAAATCGAATATTAATATTGTCTAACATGTATAATACTTATTTTAATTTATTCTATGTACCGGTATAAATAATAAGCTGCCCCCAGATTATTGTGAATATTTATTGCTATGTAAAAGTGACAAATTTAAATAACCATTGATATTATATTATATATATATATATATATATAATATATATATATATATATAATATATATATATATATATATATATATATATATTATATATTTATTTTAAATATATATGATATCTATATATATATATATATATATATATATATATATATATATATATATATATATATATATATTGTTATGACCTGGCACTCGGGTACACAAGGGCTCTCAATCAGGACTCGAGTACGGCTCGCTGCCACAACGGAAACACACGATCCCAAACCCTGAGTACTGCCAGCCGAACAAAAAACACCAATACCCTCCAGAGTTCGATCTGATATAACGGGGTATATAAGAACTCGGTACTAGTGTTCAACAACAGACTAATAAAGAGACAGGAATTATCTAGTCTGGTCAACAATCAAACAAAGAAGTAAGAAACAACAACACCAAAGAATAGTGTTGGCCGAAGCCGAAGTAATCCACCCTTGACTAAGAACTTAAGAAGTCCTCCACCCTCTACTTCGGATCGGCACTATTACGTTACGTTAAATTAATAGTCCTTAAGCATCGAGCAAGGAATCTTCTGATAAAGTTAGATGCTTCTCGGATGCCCGTAAGAAGTACGTATCGGATTTTGAACAGCTATTCAAATAAGCAAAACACTGACAATTACATATCATTAAAGGTTTAAATTGACATGAGAAGAATTATAAGAATATGCAATAGTAAATGGCAAACATTAAAAAGAAGTACTCCGCCAATGCACCGGCAATAGCCTACTCGGATTGTGCTCGTGGGCCACTAATCACTAAAGTAGCTAAGCGTGCAACACATGAAATCAATAGTGCATAAACAATATCATACATAAGGAAAGCTTCAATACTATTCTGTATCTGCTAATCGAGCAAAGTCTAGCTGGGATGTAGTAGGCTAGGAAATAATGGCTGAGCAAGCGGCTCGTAGCCTAGCGAGGTCCTTAAGGCTGTGCGGCCAAATTACGTTAATTGACGGGATGCTCTCTTGAGAGATCCAGATCGCTAGTATCTGGTTCTCTCCTGGCGATCCTCTCAAAGTCAAAGCAAACGATTTAGCACAGTGTTGGGTGGCAGAGGCAAAAGCCCTCACACGCGACACAGTGCTAAACTCACAAGGTACACAGTCAGAAAGACCACCTAGGCTTCCCACGTCTCCGTTGCGATTGTACAGGTTCAACAAAATCTAGTACACATCGGGAATCACAACACCAGTAGCCTTATCCCAGTCTAGCATTACCTAGACTAGCAGAAAACAGGAACAATAATAATAATACACAGGGAAATGCATATACGAGTGCAACAAACATTAATCAATCCTATTCTAAGTTGACCCTTCCAAAATAGGCTATCTAATAGGCATATATCTCATGAGAACTCAAGCGATAATACGTTGGCTGACTAGCTCTGCACCAACGGGACCATTGAAGTTAAAAAGGGTAGGGAAAAGAGGAAAAAAGGCTGTAAAGATAGTAGAGAAAGTTCACATCAGTCAGAAGAATATCTATAGTTAGCAAGGGAAATGAGGAGTCGCTCTGCCTAATGAGTTCTGAAGAAAATGTGGCGAGACTTCCCTTTTTATACTCGGCCCTCTAGTGAGCCCAACGTAAACTACTAAGCACCGCCCACTGACAATCATTACGTAATTTATCTCTCTCAATCTGGGATAGACAAAGGCTTTCCCACGCACTGAGGGGAGGAGGGAGGGGGGGAGTGCTAGTGAGTTAGGCCCACCTCCCGCATGGCGCACCCACTGACCCCCCGTTACGTAATCTCTCTCTCTCCTCTCATCATTACAAATAAGTTTTATACACAACACTTGTAACTAATGATATAAAATAGAACTCGTTGACTCAGATGAAAACAAAATACATATTCATAATACTTATAGTACAACGGCTCACATGAACTAAGTTAGGAAACTCTACACAGACTACAGCCAAAGTTCCTGCCCTGACGATCCTAGCGAGAGTGGGGCATGACTAGGCGTTCTGTACAGCATGCTCACACTCGACATGCGTCACACCTCCCCCAAGATTTTACTTGCTCAACCCTGAGCTAAAATCTGACACACACAGAACCCCATCAAGCCCCTCACACCCAGCGACCGCATGGCACTAAAACAAAGCTGAGTTTATCACTAAAACACATCTTATTATATAAAAAAAAAAAAATCACATTTTATAACTCCTCCCACCAATAGCAAAAAAGACACAATATCATGCTCCCAGAGCGAGCTTACAGCAGCTCAGCCGTTTGATAGTTCGTGGACTACTCAAACTCTATAGGCTATGACAAACTTATACAATTATCTATATCAAAAGAAAGAGTTTTTTATGATTTTTATATTTTAATATGTTTTTCCCGGCTGCACTATAAGGGCAGCCTATTTTCTTCTATACCAAACGCTCAACTCCTCCTTTACGACCCAATACGCTGGGCTACAACCGCGAGCCAACAAGCACCAAGCGCAAAATACTATTCAAACTAAAGCAGGAGGCTACCCGTGTGTCAATCTACCCAGGATCATATACCCTTGAACGACCATCTGCAACCACGTTGTCACAACCGGCAATATGGCGTATGTCCAGGTTATATACCAATAACCTTAGTGACCACCTGGTCAGCCTCATATTCCGATTGTGAAACTGGTCCAAGATCTTGAGAGGGTGATGATCCGGGTAAACTACAACGACTGGACCATAGGCTGGAACATAGACCTCGAAATGCCCCAGCGCAAGCACAACCGCCAGCAGCTCCTCCTCGACAACAGAGCAGCTCCCCTGGGCCGAATTGTACTTCTCCGAGCAGAAACTAACAGGATGCTCCAGCCCATCATCGTCCTTTTCAATTTCATTCATCAGGTTCTGAAACGTTGCTAGTGCATTCATAAGTCCGTCAGGCATAACATTGCACTGGTAGGTACTCCCGTCCACAACAAAACCACATACCTCTTTAGCACGCTCGGACAAAGGTACTTGCCAGTAACCTTTTACTAAATCTACTTTCGTGATAGGCGATGCAGCCCCGAGGCGGTCTATGGTGTCGTCAACTCTTGATAAGGTATAGGCGTCTGTCAGGGATAATGCACACACACTCTCGCAATCAACACACTCACTGATCTTGCCACTTAACACCGGTTGCAAAGTTACAGGCAACGACCACTCACGACATTCCTTATCCCTCAGACCCTTCGTCCACACGTAATCCAGCTCTGCTTGCACCATAGGCTGTCGAGCAGGATTTATACGGTAGGGAACCAAACTGAGCCTTGCACTATCTCCAGCCCGAGGAAGAGGATATGGGTTAGTTGGAGTCAAACCGTTTAAGCTACGGAAATCAATACAAAAGCGTACCTTGCCATCTGGCTTAGGCTGCAGTGTTACGGGGGAAGTCCATTTAACTGTGCCTTTCTCTATCAACCCCCTACCGAGCATATACTCCAACTCATCCCTCAGAGCTGGTAGTTTTATGGGGGGCACACGGTACGGGATTGACTTAAAGGGTAGATGGTCCCCCACGTCAACATCATGCATAGCCTGAGTAGTGAGGCCTGGGTGTTCAGCAAATACAGTGGGGTATGAACCGAACAACTGACGGATAGCATCAAACTGCGATTCAGGCAAATGAGCTATAGCCTCGTCAGCCCTTAGGCTCGAGTTCCCCGCCCACTGATCCGCTGAAACATGTTGATCCCAGCTATCCTCCTCTGAAGCTTGACTGTCCCCCTCTCCTTCTCCACCACGGCCGCAACAAGCCAACACAGGGACAGTGAGAGGCTCAGAGGGGCGCCTCACATACTCTTTAATAAGGTTCACGTGACATAACTGGTTCTTTTTCCTCCTGTCTGGAGTGGCAACAAGGTAATCTAAGTCTGAAATTTTTTCTACAATTTTATAAGGTCCAGTGTACTTCGCAGAGAGGGGGTTACCAACCAAAGGCAACAAAATTAATACCTCTTGTCCTACAGTGAACTTCCGGAGCCTCACTTTGCGATCATACCTGTCCTTCATCAAAGTTTGTGATTCTGTCAAATTTCTACCTGCCATCTCCAGACTCTTAAGCATGCGCTCACGGCTTTCAAGCACATACTTTAATAATGGACAAGGCTGCACAGTTCCCTCCCAAATTTCTTTAATCATGTTAAGGGGGCCCCTGACACGGTGTCCAAAAATCAGCTCGTTTGGACTAAATCCCAGGCTCTCACCAGGCACTTCCCGAGCAGCAAACAGCACATAAGGCAATCCAAGATTCCAATCCCTACCGTTGTCAGCACAATAACACCTGAGCATGCTTTTAAGTGTAGCATGCCACCGCTCAAGCACCCCTTGACTCTCAGGGTGATACGCTGACGATACTACTGCTCGTATCCCATGCTGTTGCATTGTTTGCTTGAACATGTTGGAGGTGAAATTAGATCCCTGATCAGACTGAATCTCCTCCGGGTACCCGTACCTTGAGAAGTACCGCAACAAGTTACTGACTACTGTCTTAGCCATTCCATTTTTCATAGGGTATGCATCGGGGTATCTTGTGGCAACATCCGTTATGGTTAACAAAAATTTATTTCCAGCCTTAGTGGGAGGGAGTGGACCAACCATGTCAACAATAATTTTAGTAAAGGGTGGGCCAATCACAGGAATAGGGTGTAACGGAGCCTTGGGAATAACTTGGTTCGGTTTCCCGACACGTTGACAAATATCACATGAGTTTATCCATGACTGCACATGAGAATTCATCCCCGGCCACCAAAACAATTTCCCCAAAGCCGCCACCGTTTTTCTCACCCCTAGATGTCCTGCCAGTGGGGTGTCATGCGCCAACCTCAGTAGGCTATCCCTGCACTCCCGTGGCACCACCAACTGGTCCACTACTCCGGACCCCTTTTGCCAACTACGTTTAGGGTCTTGAAAACGCCTATAGAGGATGCCTTCTAAATAAAAAAAATCTCCCGGCTGGGCATCACCGTCCTCGTCGAGCTCCACAGCTCCATTAGCACACGTTTGGAGCTCGGGGTCCTCTAGTTGCAACCGACGTATATCTGAGGGTGCCAAGCGATCTAACTGCTCCCGGAGCAATGCATGACCTTCCCCGATACTGGGCTGCTCCCTCTGTCTCTCTCGATGTACATAACGTTGCTGTCGTGGAGACTCGTCATGCCCAGCCTCGTCACTCTCGATGACAGGCCCAGGGTCTACTCCAGAATTAAGTAATGGTGCTAATACTGAATCACCCAGGAGAGCCGCCGAGTCAAAACTCTTAAAACCAACTCCAGCTTTAGCCTCCTCCTGTTGATCGTTCCTCCGCTGGTCTGAAGACGGAGGACTAGGCTGTTACACTTTAGCTGCCCGAGCTCGGGTGACAACACACGCCATGGGTTGTGTCTGGCACCGCTCGACCCACTCTTGCTCTTCCCTACTCACGTCGGCCGGCCTCTCGGCAACGACTAAGGGTAGAACCTCAGAAGCGGGCATTGCAAAGTCGTTGCCGAGAAGAAGGTCGACGCCCTCCACTGGCAGTTTCTCCACAATCCCGACATCCAATTCACGTGCCACACCATCCACCTCCAACTCCAACCGCACCAGCGGGTATGACCGAGTTGCATTAATACCCTGCACCACTACCACCCGAGCCGCGTTTATAGGGTAGCCAGTCAAGTTTTTCATCAGAGTCTGGGAAGCACCTGTATCACGCAAGACCTCTACTCCATGCTTGCGCCCCGCCCACATCACGCAACCCCGCCCTCTATGGTCGCAAAAAACATCCTGAGCAGGGTTCGAGCCTCCCAGGTGCTTCTGCACTGGCTGTGCCTCAGCCTCTGACGAACTGCCCCGGGCAAACTCAGATGACTTCGGAGACACACCAATGTTGCAGGCCAAAGACACAGCTGCTGTAGGTGGTTTGCTAGGACAGACTCTTGCAAAGTGCCCCTTTTTATGACATTGATAACACTCCAACTCCCCTTTGGGCTTCCCTTGGTACTGGGAAGGGCCCGGCCCCTTCTTAAATGGGACGGTGCTAGTCTTGTGGTCAGTCTTGGTATCATGGCTCTTGTACTTGTTTGCATAATGTATATCACTAACTCGGGGGGGTGGGGCGTCACGCCCCTTGTTACCTGCCTCACTACGCTGGGCAGACCCGCACCCACGAATTAGTGATAGCCGGAGGTCAGCCATCTCAGCTGCCTCCTGTAGAGTTTTTGGGTTCTTTTCTTTAATAGTTAAAGTCATTTCTGCACCAGTACACTTATAAAACTGCTCGAGCAGAAACAGCTCAGTCAACTGTTCGGCCGTCTCAGCTTTCTCAGAACGTGTCCAGTTTGTAAGTGCATCTTTTAAGTCCCGGGCATGTTCAAGAAAGGTCGCCTCCCTAGTCTTTGTAACACCCCGAAACTTCAATCGATATGTTTCCGGTTGCAACTCGTATGCCCGTAGGACAGCTCTCTTCAATTCTGGGTAGTCAATGCAAGACTCTAAAGGCAGTGCATCATAAGCCTTCAGACCCTTACCCGTAAGTCTTGAGGAGACTAGAGCTGCTCACTTCTCTTCAAGCCAATTATGCTCCCTACACTTCTTCTCAAAACGATTAAAAAATTCTGTGACTTCAGTTTCACTAAATACCGGCACCAATTTGACTAAGTAGGCTAAGGACTGTTCTCTTACTTGGCCCTCACGGCCCATCCGAATCCCTGTCGACTCTGCACGAGTCTTATCTAAATCTAATTTAGCACAATATTTCTCTAAGTCGTACCTAAGCTCAGCCTCATGCCTCCTAGTCTCAGCCTCAATCTCATGCCTCCTAGTCTCATTCTCCTGCTTCCTAGCCTCAATCTCCTGCTTCCTAGCCTCAGCCTCAATCTTAGCAAGCTCAAGTCTAAATACCATATCTGGAGACAGGCAGGAAGAGGGAGCTTCCACTACTGAAGGAGGGGGGGCAAAAACTGGGGAACCACCATGTGCACCACCCGAGGGCACTCCAATCTGCCAATTCTCATCCCTCTGTGGGAGAGTGCTAACCTCCGGTAACTGAGTGGACGGCACTGTGGGAGTCGAGTGAGAGGGGATCTGGGGAGGAACCCCCCCAAACGCCCTCTCCTCCGAAACCCCATGTCGCCCACGCAACACCCAGGAAATCAGCTCCCCCTTGGACATCCCTACTACATTGGAAATGCCCAAAACCTTGGCTATCAGGTGCAAGCCATAAACATCCACCCCAGTCAGCCTCTCCTCCGTCACGTGGTACCGCTTACTCACAAAAACTCTAGCATCCTCCTCACTGGTTACTAACGGCACCTCTCGCTCATCGTCAGTGCTCGGGCACGACATACTGAAGTCCACAAAAAAATTCTCGAGACAAAAGTGTTAAACTTCCTATGCAAGCACTAATTACTAAATTAACTGGAGTCTCTTAAATGCTCTACTAATTGCCATACAAAAAAAATATTCTTCAATATGCACGCTAAAATACAAACAAACAAATGTTGTACAAATCTGCAAAAATTTATACTGTTCACAAAATCCTAAGCAAGGTCGCCATTTGTTACGACCTGGCACTCGGGTACACAAGGGCTCTCAATCAGGACTCGAGTACGGCTCGCTGCCACAACGGAAACACACGATCCCAAACCCTGAGTACTGCCAGCCGAACAAAAAACACCAATACCCTCCAGAGTTCGATCTGCTATAACGGGGTATATAAGAACTCGGTACTAGTGTTCAACAACAGACTAATAAAGAGACAGGAATTATCTAGTCTGGTCAACAATCAAACAAAGAAGTAAGAAACAACAACACCAAAGAATAGTGTTGGCCGAAGCCGAAGTAATCCACCCTTGACTAAGAACTTAAGAAGTCCTCCACCCTCTACTTCGGATCGGCACTATTACGTTACGTTAAATTAATAGTCCTTAAGCATCGAGCAAGGAATCTTCTGATAAAGTTAGATGCTTCTCGGATGCCCGTAAGAAGTATGTATCGGATTTTGAACAGCTATTCAAATAAGCAAAACACTGACAATTACATATCATTAAAGGTTTAAATTGACATAAGAAGAATTATAAGAATATGCAATAGTAAATGGCAAACATTAAAAAGAAGTACTCCGCCAATGCACCGGCAATAGCCTACTCGGATTGTGCTCGTGGGCCACTAATCACTAAAGTAGCTAAGCGTGCAACACATGAAATCAATAGTGCATAAACAATATCATACATAAGGAAAGCTTCAATACTATTCTGTATCTGCTAATCGAGCAAAGTCTAGCTGGGATGTAGTAGGCTAGGAAATAATGGCTGAGCAAGCGGCTCGTAGCCTAGCGAGGTCCTTAAGGCTGTGCGGCCAAATTACGTTAATTGACGGGATGCTCTCTTGAGAGATCCAGATCGCTAGTATCTGGTTCTCTCCTGGCGATCCTCTCAAAGTCAAAGCAAACGAGTTAGCACAGTGTTGGGTGGCAGAGGCAAAAGCCCTCACTCGCGACACAGTGCTAAACTCACAAGGTACACAGTCAGAAAGACCACCTAGGCTTCCCACGTCTCCGTTGCGATTGTACAGGTTCAACAAAATCTAGTACACATCGGGAATCACAACACCAGTAGCCTTATCCCAGTCTAGCATTACCTAGACTAGCAGAAAACAGGAACAATAATAATAATACACAGGGAAATGCATATACGAGTGCAACAAACATTAATCAATCCTATTCTAAGTTGACCCTTCCAAAATAGGCTATCTAATAGGCATATATCTCGTGAGAACTCAAGCGATAATACGTTGGCTGACTAGCTCTGCACCAACGGGACCATTGAAGTTAAAAAGGGTAGGGAAAAGAGGAAAAAAGGCTGTAAAGATAGTAGAGAAAGTTCACATCAGTCAGAAGAATATCTATAGTTAGCAAGGGAAATGAGGAGTCGCTCTGCCTAATGAGTTCTGAAGAAAATGTGGCGAGACTTCCTTTTTTATACTCGGCCCTCTAGTGAGCCCAACGTAAACTACTAAGGACCGCCCACTGACAATCATTACGTAATTTATCTCTCTCAATCTGGGATAGACAAAGGCTTTCCCACGCACTGAGGGGAGGAGGGAGGGGGGGGAGTGCTAGTGAGTTAGGCCCACCTCCCGCATGGCGCACCCACTGACCCCCCGTTACGTAATCTCTCTCTCTCCTCTCATCATTACAAATAAGTTTTATACACAACACTTATAACTAATGATATAAAATAGAACTCGTTGACTCAGATGAAAACAAAATACATATTCATAATACTTATAGTACAACGGCTCACATGAACTAAGTTAGGAAACTCTACACAGACTACAGCCAAAGTTCCTGCCCTGACGATCCTAGCGAGAGTGGGGCATGACTAGGCGTTCTGTACAGCATGCTCACACTCGACATGCGTCACAATATATATAGAGAGAGAGAGATATTTGTTTATATATATATATATGAGTGTTGCTAAATAATGATTTACTTTAAAAATTGATGTTCAACACTGTCATAAACTAATAACCTGATACATTCCACAGCTCTACAAGACAACGACTGTGGAGGAGGAGATGGCTGACGACGTCGAACCGGAAGGGGAGGACGGGCCAGAGTCAACTCTCACTCCAACCCAAACCACTGCTATCCAGGAAACTGCGACCGGGAGCTCAGCCGTGGTGCCAACTCCCAGGTCATCTGGGTCCGGTGCCACCACCAGCCAGGCGCCAGGCGCCCCACCCAACCTGTATGACAAGGTAAATATCATTATTATGTATCCAATGTTAACATGCCATCATAATTAAATATCTCCACTCGTAAACACATACACCCACATGCAACACCAAACACCCCACCCTCTGTGCCTTCACTCAGCCACTCCCTGACTGTCACCCATTATAGTATTGAACACATTTAATTGTACATTCGCAATTATGTAAATGTTTTAGTATACTGTATATAAAATGAAAATGTTTTATACAATAATTCTATTATACATTTCGATGTATCATATATCGGTAATTTGTCACATAATTGATATCAATGCAGTAACGTTTATTAGCTAATATTAATGATGAAGAGGTTATTTTGCCACGCATAATTGTAATGAAGGTACACTGCATTAATGTTTATGAAGTATTGTCTGATTCATTCTATAATACATTTATTTTTCTCACACAGCTTCGTGAAGGTGAGAAGGAGCTGGACAACCTCTACCGTGTGTGGCAGAGGAGCCACCAGGTGGACACCCCCGCAGAGTCGACTCTCAAGCCCTACTTCAAAACACTACAGGCAAACATGCGTGACCTTCCCTTACCACTGATTCAGGCCTTCCAGCTGGACGTGCTAAGATTTTCCAATGCCATGATTTCCCACAACCAGGGCCTAGGACCCCTCCCACACTTCGGACCCCTCTCCCACCCCCAGTCCCCAAACCCTCCCCAACATCATCCCCAACGTCAACAATACTACGAAACTCTCATGTCCCTAGCACTAGCACGTCCTACCACCATATAGGGAAAAAAATGCAGCATTCGCCAATCCAGCAGCCAGACACACCCACTCAGTGGAAGGCCTATGGGCCTTCACGTCCTGGTGCCACGCCCGTTCAAGCATCACCCCTGGACCCTGCCTTCTTGGAGACCGTGCTGGATCTACCTCATTAATATACCTATACCTCTACCTCTGTACCTCATTAATTATAATAAAAATGTATTTTCTATGTTTGACTTGTGTTTTGCTTGCTCTAAAAATGTATTTTCTATGTTTTACTTGTTCCTAACGATAATTTGCTTGCTTAATAACCATTAAAGGGAATATTAAGTTAAAATATATGATCGAGTTGATCACATGGCAATAGGATATAAAAGAAAATTAAATTGAAAAAATCCGAACAAAAACAGAGAAATGTATCATATCCCAATATGATATATATTAAATTGACATTGACATTTTTTGACCATGTTAACATGTTATTACTTTAAACAAATCAACATCCAAGATCAACATGAAAAAATAAGAAAAAAACTGAGAAATTTAACACATCCCAATATGATATAAATTATATTGACATTGAAAAAATCTGACCATAATTAAAAGTTAACATGTTTATCGTATAAATACGATAGAATATGACTCTTTTGTGATCTCTTATGTCTCTGTGACGTCACGATCTCTCCTACAGCACGACGTAGGACGAGTAGATCGTATATTATAAGATTGTAAATAAGTTAAGTTATAAAAGGCCTAATATGCTATTAAGCAATATTGCCATGGTCTTATGTAGTATATATGAATTTATCGTATATTAAATCGTATAGAGCAACCTAAATGCGGTACTATAATTTGGGCTCCTGGCGGTTTGCCAAGGCAGCAAGGTGTGCTTTTCAGGTACGTCAGAGCCTTCACGAACACCAACCAGTTAACATCTAATTTTCCGCCCTCAGTTGATCGTGCTTTTGTGCCTGTAATCACAATACACACACACTCAGCTACACCACCAAGACGCTCTCATCGACATCATGACTGACTGATAGATAAGCATACATTATATAATCATGTCCATTCCCATGTAATCATTTATTCTTTCTTTAACTTGACTTGTGTCTTGGGACCGAAGTCTCGTTCCCCATTGTCCACCACCATATTGGGTAAACGTTCTCCCTTGCCTCATTGCCACGTGGAACTATTGGTGAGTTAATTCCTGGCTAATATTAACCCTTATAACCTTACCCTATATATACATTTGTTATGTGAGACCTTTGGATATAAATTAGCTTGTTTCAGATTGAATTCAATTTAGATATAGAGTAGTTTTCATTTAGATTGATTTTATTTGATTCATTATAGCTTAGTAATATTTAACTTCCATTGATAGTTTACCACATTGGTGCCCAGACCCGGGAATTAGCTACCAGTAAGGGATTTTAAGGCAATGAACAAGGGGACATATAACAGGATGCAGGAACAACTCTATGATAAACTGGCAAGGCTAGCCAAGCGATGGTTAGAGCCGGAATGCAGGGTCACATCGTTGTGCCTGCCTAAGTCCTGCATCCCACCCATCATCTTTCCCCAGTAATTTTCTTTTCCGTTTCGGACTTCCTGCGACTATTATGACCTGACCTAACATTTTTTCTTGTTCAATATGATCCATTAGTAGGTATTGCTATTTAGTGTACTATTTTTTCTCCATAACATAGAAGTCCGCCGGTTGGCGTCTCTTAATTAGACTATTATTTGGCCGTTGTTTTTGTAACGTAACATTTAGATACATAGCCAATAGGCTCACATGCAAAATGGATAAAAACGATAAAGAGACACCGTCTAGTGGGGTGCTGATCAAAGCCCCTAAAAATCAAAGGGCGGGACTTCGGGGAGTATTAAATAGGCTAATTGTGGACGTCAACACTTTCATCACTACTGCTGAACTAGAGGAATTGGAGGCTAGATTAGAAAACGTCCAGGCTACCCACGGTCGTATTACGGCTCTGAGTGAGGTGATTGTGGCTGACATGATAGAGGAGGAAGAGATAGTCACAGAGTGTGATAATCGCGCCCTCTATGACGAACCTGTCTTTAGAGCGAAGTACCTATTACAGCGTGCTGTCGCAAGTAAGAAGGGAGGCGATAATGAGGCCCATAGAAGGGCTGACCCAAAACACACTGTACACCTCCCAAAGCTCAATCTTCCTACATTTGGGGGCAAGTTAACCGAGTGGTTAGCCTTTTGGGACGTGTTTCGATCTGTGGTTCATGAATCCTCTTTGGATAATGTCCGCAAGTTTTACTATCTAAAGGGACAAATGGAAGGAGAGGCCTTACAATTAATAGAGGGTTTTGCAGTAGTGGGTGGTAGTTATCTTGAAGCGGTACACTTATTAGAGTCCACATACGGGGATAGAGAGCAGTTGAAGATGGCCCATGTCGTTGCCTTGTTGGGGCTCGCAGAACCACAGTATAAGGTTGATGAGTTGACAAACTTCAGGGCAAATATGGAGTGCCATACTCGATCGCTAGACACCCTGGGGATTACCACGCAGGAAATGATAGTCATTATCTTGCGGCAGAAGCTTCCTATGGCAATACTTGATAAGGTAAGATCATTTGAACTGGGGGAGTTCAAAACTCAGTTCAGCAAGGAGATCATTAATCTACAGTTGAACAAAGGGAGAATGTATGTGTCGGGAGGGAGTGAGAATGTGGAGAAGAGGGGAACAATAAGCATGACAGTGGGGACTAAAGTAAAGAAAGAGGGTGTGTATAAGAAACCTGCTCAGATTCTATGTAAGCTATGTAACAACAAACATAAATGGAGTTTCTGCATAAAATACCCGACAAATGAGACAAAACTAGCACAGGCGAAAAGATTGAAGCTATGTGTAGGTTGTCTAAGTGGGGAACATGGTAAGCAGGGACAATGTACTGCTACATACTTAAGGCCCTGTCGGCACTGCAAAGGACATCACTTTGATAAGATGTGTCCTACAGCGGATAAAGTCAAAGACGTCAAAAATGAGGGTACTACAACTGTGACACTAGGTAGCACGCAAGACACCACTATATTACCCACAATACAGATTCCCATGGAAGGTAATGACAGTAACAAAGTTTGTCGGGTACTTCTAGATCAAGGGTCTCAACGTTCCTTTATAAAGAGGTCCGTACTAGTGGGACTGAAGCACCGAATCGTAGGGGCTGAGACTCTTCGATTACAGGGCTTCACAGGGGTTACTGATAAACAAGACTACGAGATAGCGGAGATTTCATATTTCTATCGTAAAAAACGGTACCTTATGACTTGTATCGTAGTAGACACCCTACCAGAATATGTATCTGTGGGTGTGAAGAAGGTGGAACACGCATTACGTAGCAAAGGGGTTAACTTGTCAGATCCCATGGGAAATCAGAGTGAGGTGCATGTTCTACTTGGTGTAGATCATTATTATGAAGTAGTATACCCTGGATTTAAAAAGATGTGTGGTGTAGTTTTAATCCCCACTAAATTTGGATACTGCATGAGCGGAAAGGTGCATACTACACAGTCAAAGGTCCTGGTCGACACGGTCTCGATATATAGAGTCAATGTAACCGCGGCAGAGGAGTTGGGAAGGGAGGATTCCCAACCTAGTGACCCTAAGATGGCTGCCGAGTTCGACCTGGAACGACTGTGGAGATTGGATCACATAGGCATCAATCCTATGGAGACTGATTATGACTCGGAAGTTGCGCTACAAAGGTTTGACGAGTCTGTGTGCTACTGTGCCTCAGACAAGCAATATAAAGTTAGTTTACCCTGGAAGAACAGTGAGATAAGCCTGCCTACCAACTATGGTTTGGCATTAGGTCGCTTGCGCGCATTGCAGCGGAAATTGTCTAACGAACCGAGCACGCGCCAGGCGTATGACGATGTATTTCGGAGTTATGAGGATAGGGGCTTTATAGAGAGAGTCGATGTCAAGGAACCGTGTAAGAAGGGTAGGGTTCACTATCTGGCCCATCATGGGGTAAAGAAAGACAGCGTCACCACACCAATACGGGTGGTGTACGACTGTTCTGCCCACCAAGGACAACAACCCAGTCTAAATGACTGCCTGTTGACAGGTCCGTCCATGGTGTCGGACCTGTCCCAACATCTATTGCGGTTTAGGCTGGGGAAGTATGCCTATACCAGTGACATCGAGAAGGCATTCTTGATGGTAAAGCTAATGGAGGAAGATAGAGATGCTACCCGCTTTCTTTGGTTCGGCGACATTAGCGACTCTGAAAGTCCCATCATAATATACCGTTTTCGGGTTGTACTCTTTGGGGCCACTTGCTCGCAGTTTTTGTTAAATGCCACAATCAGAAAACATCTAGCTGACACTCATGAGGACACAAGTAAACTATCTCGCGGATTATACATTGACAATTTGCAGGGTACTAGCGATAGTCAAAATGATTTGTTATATGCATACTGGCAAGCACGCAGATTGTTTGCGGATGCACATCTATTTCTCCGCGAGTGGGTTACTAATAGTGAAGATCTTCAGAGTTTAATACAGGTGGATGGTACGGCATCTCTTAACCAGGAAAGGTCCAGAAATTTGGGGATGATCTGGCAACCTAAACATGACATACTAACTTTTCAAACAAGGTCTTTTGCTCAGCAGACAAGAGCGCACACAAAAAGAAGTCTGTTGAGCAAAGTTGCGCAATTTTTTGATCCTTTGGGTCTAGCATTACCTGTTACCATAAGAGCTAGGATTCTAATGCAGGAAGTTTGGAGACGTAAAATAGGATGGGATGACAGTTTGCGACCTGAATGACCAAGGGACATTGTTGTTGAATGAATATGCCATCCTATGTACTAAACCTATACCTCGTAAAGTGGCGGCGTTCGGTGACGTTACGTTACACACGTTTTGCGATGCTAGCGCCACGGCATACGGGGTAGCCATATATGTTGTTACTTCATTTGGGGCACATTTAGTTACAGCCCGGGCCAAGGTAGCCCCGGTTAAAAAGGTAACTATCCCTAAAATGGAATTGACTGCCATGCTGCTATTAGCACGTCTGGTGCAACATGTACGCGCAGCATACGAGAGCGAATTAAATATTGAAATCATTCATGTATGGTGCGATAGTCAGGTCGCACTCAACTGGATACATAGCAAGAAGTCTCTGCCAGTTTATGTGCGGAATAGGGTAGATGAAATTAGAGCCCTTTTGCCAGACGTTGCTTATCATTATGTAAATACAAAGGAAAACCCTAGTGATCTCATAACTAGGGGTATAACGGCTAGCCAGTTAATGAAGTCCGAATTGTGGTGGCATGGTCCAAAGTGGCTGCTCCATGAAAGTGAATGGACGATATGGCATGCTGTTGGCGAGGGACTTCTGCCACTGGAAACAGTGGCAGTTACAGCCCAACCAAATGAGCCACCGGGTCCTATCATGAAGTGGGCAAGATTCGGTGACTATAATAAACTAGTCAGAGTTGTAGCTTGGGTGTTGCGATATGTATCCAATCTCAAGCTTAAAGTAACGGGCCAACTCTGCAACAGGGGTCACAACATTGATGCTCGTGAATTTAAAGCAGCTGAAGTAACTTTGATCAAATTGGTTCAAGTAGAAACCTTTTCCAATGAATTAGAATCCTTGAAAAGCTCGAATAAGACATTAATGCCTAATATAGTGCGTCAACTACGGTTGCACCTAGACAATGGCCTCATCAGGTGTGAGGGTCGCCTGAAGTGGTCGGGTGTACCAGACGGCACAAACCGACCTATACTTATGCCAACAAGACATCACGTTACTGATCTATTGATCATACGTGCACATAGGGAAGTAAAACACTACGGGGTATGTCATATTATATCAAATTTACGTCTCACATGGTGGATACCCAGAGTTCGACAAGTAGCTCGACGCGTAGTGAGAAAGTGTGTAATATGCCAGAGACTAAAGGGTAAACCATATGCAACTGGACCAGCTCCACCTCTACCTGAATGCCGTGTAAAGCACTAGAACCTTTCCAAGCGGTAGGATTAGATTACACAGGGGCATTGAAGACGAGGGAGCATGAGAAGGTTTATATATTATTGTTTACCTGTGCGACGTCTCGAGCGGTACACCTAGAACTATGTGATAATATTGTGACGCACCCAGTGCGTGGCAACGCAACCTGATTGTACTCCTTGGTACTCCACTGTACCGCCCGTGATCTGGCTACCGTCAGCAGCTATGTATATTGAGTGTGACAACTTATAACTATGTTCTTTGTATCTCTGCAAAGGCCTCGTCATGTGCTAACCAGTGGTGGGTTTTGTTTTAAGCCATGTCGAGACCTTCCATTTAATATGTAGTATCAATAGAGAAGTTGATAGATAAGACAATGGGAGTTCAGAGAGAGAGAGCGAGTTAGGCTTCAGAGCGAGAGGGTAGCAACGCGCCACGCTGCCGGGGGGGTGGTTGCCAGACGTATGGACTGGTTGGCAGCCTTGCGCTTATAGCTAGGCGCGACAGGGTTGGTAGTCCATTGCTGCCTGCCTACGCTGCCTGGGCTGCCCATGTTGTCGTACAGCACATTGCCTGGAGGCTCGCTGCGTGTTCCATGATCAGGTTGCCTAGAACCTTTGAGATTCTAACATCCCTTGCCCTCTCTCCCAATTTCTCACGGTTGCACTCTTTCTCTCTGACGACATTACTCTCATTTCATTCTTCTCTCTATTTGAATGCATAACCTTCCCTTGAGGTCCTAAAGGAGTTTCAGCACTCACCTCTCGTATTACTCTTAGGACAAGCATATATTTACATGTATTAGATTTAAGGGGTTAATGTGAACAGCGATCTTCTTGATGAGGATAGTTGGTGAACGTTCTACATGTTCACGAGTTAGATGCCCTGCTCATCATCCCATTTGTGACTAGACTGGTGCCATGTGTAAGAGCCCGACCATGCCCAGGAGTTGTCTGTAGAGGGACGAGGACTTAGCCTTGATTTGCATACCGAGCCAGGAGCGAGTGTAGTACCCGAGACTACAGCTCGCTCGTAGTGCCGGTATAGTAGAGTAACGTAATTTATCTGTCCTTGTGTTCTCTACAGTCTTTTCCTGGGTTCTCGCTTTCGGTGCTGGGACTCGTTGTTCCTGTGACTTGGCCTGCTAGCTAGAACACATGGGGATGATGAGTGGGATATATCTTTATTTTACTATGCATTGCAGCTCTCTTTAAGTATATGTATGTAACACTTTACAATACACATTACTCACACACAAGACAACACTATTAATACTTTCATGTATCAATTAACTGCACTGTCGTTTTGCTGCTGTGTCCGGAGTTCTGTTGCGTAGGGCGCATACGGACTCAGAGGGGAGACAGAGTGAGAGAAGCGAAGTAGCCTATGCGGTAGTAGGCTACCGGCGCAGTACTGTTGCCTGCAACCTTTTAGTTATTCCAAGTATAGATTCATTATTATAATAAGTGACTACTATTTATGTTCCTTCCATGTGTATTATTAGGTATCTACTGGATCATGAACATCTTGTATGCTACATGCTAGTGCATGTTAGTAGGGGACAGTTATTCTAGTGCACGCGGTTTCAAGTAGGCGTGTACATTTGTCATTTAGCATTTCACTGTCATACCTTTAGCCTGCTTCTATTCTACATTATTAGAGGCTTAATATTAACGTAGTTTCTTGAGTATTGCATTTCTTTAGTAATAACGTAACCTATAAATGTCTGAGGGAGTTTAGCCTCATAGCCTACCCCTGTTGTACACTTTCGCCGAGTTAAGGTACCTCGTTACCGTAGACGATAACTCTGTAGGGCGTTGGTGCTTTTGTTGTCTGGAGCATATAGTATTTGGGACTGGAATCGAGCGTGTCGTTGTCACATAAGCCATTTCTGTCCTACGATCAAGAATCCCTTATATGTATTGCCGATCCAGCCGTAACAAAATGGCGACCTTGCACAAGATTCAGTAGTATCCTATCACATGTTTTTTGGAGAACTATTCTATGCTACCTAGTAGAGCTGGCTAGAATTTTCTTGCATATTGGAGGAATTTTTATTGTGTCATTATTGTATTGGTGGACTTGCAGATTGTTTCGTTAGGGGTGTCTAGAGTAGAGTCATTCAAGCATCTTTAACATTTTGTGAGTCGAGACTGCAATTAGTAATAAGCACTTTTTTTTTTTATGAACAGCAATTGTATAACCAGCACTATGTCTAATGACTCATCATTTACGGGGGAGGATAACACGGTACAGCCTAGTGACCAGCAAGTACAACAGATATTTAGGGAGGGGAGTGTTATAAGTGGAGAGAGGGATGCCCGGGCATTTTTGCAGACACCTTTGACCGAACAGCGCCTGCAGGCTATTGATTGTTACGGTCTTCGCTGTTTAGCCACGGTTTTGGGGCGGGACTGTCCTGACAGTTGGCCCAAGAAGAATTTGGTGGCATGTTTGTTGGGTGATGGCGATGGGGCGGTGGATGGAGTGGGGTCTTGGGGGGTTCCCTCCAAGCCTCCATTCCACTCTACCCCTGAGCTGGGCCCTCAGCCAGCGAGTCTTAGCACGATGCAGCAGGAGGGTTCTCAATGGCAAGCTGGCTTACCCGTAAACACGTCTCGGTGTGGATCCCCCATTTTGTGCTCTCCCCCCCCCCCAGGCCTGTCTCCTGAGATGATATTTCAGCTAGAACTAGCTAAGCTTAAGTTGCAAGAGAGTCAACAGGCTAGTATAGAACGGATTAAGCTGCAGGAGACTCAGATACAACAGGCTAGTATAGAACGCATAGAGGTTGCTAGAATCCAAGCCAATCAGGATGCAACCAGGTACCAGGCTGAAATGGATGTCGAGAAGTCTAGAGTAGAGACCACGGGGCGTCATCTCGGTGGTGGGCACCGGGTTACAGACTCACTTTCGCATTTAATTAAGTTAGTACCCGCATTTGATGAGACAGCAGTGACTGAGTTTTTTGCTCGTTTCGAAAAGAAGTGTCGTGAGTATGACTGGCCGGAGGTTAAATGGGCAGCATTAGTTTCATCACGTCTAGTGGGTAAGGGGTTGAAAGCCTACGATGCACTGTCACTGGACGAGAGTATCGTGTATGGACTGGTGAAGGAGGCTGTGCTCCGGGCCTACGAACTGCAACCCGAAACTTATAGATTGAAGTTCCGTGGCGTGAATAAGAAGAGCGACGTCAGTTTTATGGAACACGCACAGGACTTAACAGATGCATGTAATAACTGGTTTCGGTCCGAGCACGCAGAGTCGGCTGAGGAAATTAAGCAACTTTTCTATCTGGAACAGTTTTACAAATGTACTGCCGATCTAACGCTGAACATTAAGGAAAAATGTCCCAAGACAGTAGAGGAGGTTGCCAAGATGGCAGACCTCAGATTATCATTGATTCGTGGTTGCGGTGCCGCTCAGAGGGCTGAGTCAGGGCAGAAGGGGCGCTATACCCCACCCACCAGAGTTTTCGATAATAACAAATCCTATGACACACATAACCACACTAAAAGCATTGCACCTAATAACACCTACAAACACAAGCCTCTCCCGTTTACTAAAGGTCAGGCCCCTTCTTCGCCCGCACAAGGGAAGAAGCCCATTGGGGATGTGAAATGTTACAAATGTCAGAAGCTAGGCCATTATTCACGTGAGTGCCCTAGTAACACTCCCGCTAAGCCGGTGTCATTGGTTCACAGTATCGGTGTGTCTCTGAAGGCTGCAGCAACTGCCCGGGGTAGGTTGTCAGCAGCTGAGGCACACGCGGTAAAGAAGCGTACGGAAGGCTCGACACCTGTCCGGGACACTTTCTGTAGCCATCGGGGGCACGGGTTTGTGAGCTGGGGGAGTGAACTACGGAGGGTTGACTTGCTGAGGGATACGGGGGCTTCGCAAACTTTGTTGAGGAACTTCACAGGGAAACCGATAAATGCGGCCAGAGTTGTTGTGGTGCAGGGTATAAATGCTACGAAATCATACCCACTTGTGAGGTTGGAGTTGAGAGTGGGAGAGGTGTGCAGGGAGCTGGATGTAGGGATCGTTGAGTGTTTGCCAGTTGAGGGCGTCGACCTTCTTCTCGGCAACGACTTTGCGGTGCCCACTTCCGGGACTCCACCCTTAGTCGTTGCCGAGAGGGCGGCCGACGTGGATGGTGAGAATCGGGAAGGGGTTGGGAGGTGCCAACAGGATGAGATGGCCTGTGTGGTAACCCGATCTCGCTCTGCGGCTCCTGCACAGCCTAGCACTCAACCTCGGGGACAGTGGAGGAAGGATCAGGAGAAGGTTACCAAGGGCAGGAAAAGGGACATTGATTCTGCTGCACTTCTCGGTGATTCGGTACTTGGACCTATAATAAACACGGGAGTTGACTCTGGCCCAGATATGGTGTGTAACAAGGCAGAGTTGGGTAAGACTTCGCGTGAGGCAAGAGCTGTAGCGAGAGCCACTAAGGCAGTAGAGCCTACTAGCCGGGGTAATGTCTTATTACAAAACCATCTTGATGCATTGACGCCCGGGGACATTAGTGAGCAGCAGCTGCAAGACGCTAGCCTAGCTCGTTATAGCAATGGTGCCATAGAGTTGAAGGAAGATGGGGATGCGAAGCCGGGAGATTTCTTTAGGCTCAACAGGATATTGTACCGCAGATTTCTAGACCCCAAATCGAAGTGGGAGGGCGGTGCGAGGGTAGTAGACCAGGTGGTTGTTCCAAATAAGTATAGAGAGTCCTTATTGTGTCTGGCGCATGATGTGCCGGTGGCGGGTCATTTGGGGGTAACAAAAACATTGGCGGCATTGGGCAGGTTTTTCTGGTGGCCTGGGGTCAAGGCTGATGTCTGTGCATGGGTGGCTGGGTGTGCAACCTGCCAGACAACGGGGAAGCCTAACCAGACAATCCCGAAGGCACCTTTGTTTCCCATACCTGTCACCGGGCCTCCGTTCAGCAAAGTTGTAGTAGATTTGGTTGGCCCTTTCCCGCCTACTAGTAGTGGCAATAAATTCCTGTTGACAATCATGGATGTGGCTACGAGATACCCGGACGCATACCCCATGAGAAACGGCTCGGCAAAGGCAGTTGTTAAAAACTTATTATTGTTCTGTTCCCGTTATGGATTTCCATGTGAGGTGCAGTCAGACCAGGGGAGCAATTTTACATCCAAATTGTTCAAGCAAACCCTTCAGTTGCACGGTATATGTTCTGTAGTGTCGTCAGCCTACCATCCCGAGAGTCAGGGAGTCTTGGAGCGGTGGCACTCGACCCTGAAGAGTATGCTACGCTGTTACTGTGCAGAACATGACACTGATTGGGATTTGGGTCTGCCGTATGTTCTGTTCGCTGCACGTGAAGTCCCAGGAGAGAGCCTGGGGTTCAGTCCAAATCAACTAGTCTTTGGCCATAATGTGAGAGGACCTTTAAGTATGATGAAAGAGATCTGGGAGGGCGAAGAGAAGCCGGGGTCTGTACTTAAATATATCCTTGAGAGCCGGGAGAGACTTATAGGTTGCATGGCAGCGGCAGGTAATAACTTGGTTAATGCACAGGCGGTCATGAAGCACCAGTATGACGCCAAGGTGAAGCTTCGGGAGTTTTCGGTGGGTCAGGAGGTAATGTTGCTTTTACCTTTGCCTGGACACCCCCTTTCTGCCAAGTTTATTGGGCCGTATGTGGTGGCTAAGAAACTGTCCGACCTTGATTATCTCGTTGCAACACCTGACCGTAGGAAAAAACATCAGTTATGTCATGTTAACCTCATGAAAGACTATGTGAGACGCCCCTCAGAGCCTCTCACTGTCCCTGTGCTGGCCTGCAGCGGCCAGGGTGGAGAAGGAGGTGGGGACAGTCATGCTGCTGAGGAGGATAGCTGGAACTGTGTCATTTCCGCGGAGCAGTGGGCGGGGAATACTGAACAAGAGGCTAGGCAAGCTGTAAGTCACCTGCCTGAGCACCAGGGTGCTGCTGTCCTAGGCCTGTTCAGGTCATACCCCTCTGTTTTTGCCGAACACCCAGGTCTCACTACTCAGGTAACGCACGACGTGGACGTCGGTGATAATGTGCCCTTCAAGTCAGTGCCCTACCGTGTGCCCCCGGTAAAGTTGCCAGCTTTACGGGAGGAGTTAAAGTACATGGTTGAGAGAGGGATGATCACTGAAGGTTATGTGAAGTGGACATCACCCGTCACGTTGCAGCCAAAACCTGACGGCAAGGTGCGGTTCTGCATAGATTTTCGTAGGCTAAATGGCTTGACCACTACCAACCCTTACCCTTTGCCTCGAGTTGACGACAGTGTGGACAAGATAGGGAATGCAAAGTACCTTACTAAAATTGATCTTGTAAAAGGCTACTGGCAAGTACCCCTGTCGGACCGAGCTAAGCAAGTTTGTGGTTTTGTGGTAGATGGCAAGACCTACCAATGTAACGTAATGCCTTATGGGCTTAAGAACGCACCTGCCACGTTTCAGAACCTGATGAACGATATTTGTGACGAAATCCCTAACTGCACGGTCTACCTTGATGACGTGATAGTGTATGATGACGATTTTGAAAATCACCTAAGGCACTTAGAGACCCTGTTTGGGAAGTTGCACGATGCTGGGCTGGTGGTGAACCTGAGGAAGTGCGAGTTTGTAAAGGCTACTGTGCAGTATCTTGGCTTCGTGGTCGGGTTAGGCCGGGTGTGCCCCCCCCTGAGCAAGATACAGGCTATCAATATGTTTCCCAGGCCCACCACTAAGCGCCAGGTCATGCGGTTCCTAGGTATGATAGGCTATTATAGGCGCTTCATCCGGGGATACTCTACTGTCTTAGCACCGTTAACTGATCTACTGTCGAAGTCAGTGAAGTTCTGTTGGGCTGCGGAGTGTCAGAGGGCTTTCGACCTAGTCAAGCACCTGCTGTGTACACATCCGATTTTGAGAGCCCCAGACTTCTCCAGGAGTTTTCAGCTGGCGACTGATGCCAGCGGTGTGGGTGCCGGGGCAGTGTTACTGCAGACTGATTCCGAGGGCTTGGAACACCCAGTGAGCTTCTTTTCTCGCAAGTTTAATTCGGCACAAAGGAAATACTCGACTATAGAGAAGGAGCTTCTTGCTATCGTTTTGTCGCTCAAACATTTCGAAGTTTATGTTCCAGCCTACGGCCCGGTAGTGACGATTTATACGGACCATCATCCCTTGAAATTCCTAAATCAGTTTCACAATCGGAATATGCGGTTGACCAGGTGGTCCCTAATGCTCCAAGAGTATAATCTCAACATTCAGCATATTGCCGGGAGTGAGAACGTGATAGCAGATTGTCTATCAAGGGTTGATGATCCAGGATAGTCGTGCACGGTGTGTGGGTTGAGCAGGAGTAAAATTAGGCTATCATAACGCCGTCCAAAAAGATTATAAAACAATGAAATAAACGATTTTTTTTTTTTTTTTTTAGTTTTGTAAGTCTTTATTGTTGTAGCATGATGCATGCGATATTGTGTTTTATGTATAATTCACACTTCAGTTGTTGTGCACCTTTTGCAATTAGTGGCAGCTAAGGGTAGCAGGTCGGTTGGTTGCCTGTCAGATTTTGATAATGCTTCTAAGGTCGATTATCTAAAATCTTGGGGGGGCTGTGACGCACCCAGTGCGTGGCAACGCAACCTGATTGTACTCCTTGGTACTCTACTGTACCGCCCGTGATCTGGCTACCGTCAGCAGCTATGTATATTGAGTGTGACAACTTATAACTATGTTCTTTGTATCTCTGCAAAGGTCTCGTCATGTGCTAACCAGTGGTGGGTTTTGTTTTAAGCCATGTCGAGACCTTCCATTTAATATGTAGTATCAATAGAGAAGTTGATAGATAAGACAATGGGAGTTCAGAGAGAGAGAGTGAGTTAGGCTTCAGAGCGAGAGGGTAGCAACGCGCCACGCTGCCGGGGGGGTGGTTGCCAGACGTATGGACTGGTTGGCAGCCTTGCGCTTATAGCTAGGCGCGACAGGGTTGGTAGTCCATTGCTGCCTGCCTACGCTGCCTGGGCTGCCCATGTTGTCGTACAGCACATTGCCTGGAGGCTCGCTGCGTGTTCCATGATCAGGTTGCCTAGAACCTTTGAGATTCTAACATCCCTTGCCCTCTCTCCCAATTTCTCACGGTTGCACTCTTTCTCTCTGACGACATTACTCTCATTTCATTCTTCTCTCTATTTGAATGCATAACCTTCCCTTGAGGTCCTAAAGGAGTTTCAGCACTCACCTCTCGTATTACTCTTAGGACAAGCATATATTTACATGTATTAGATTTAAGGGGTTAATGTGAACAGCGATCTTCTTGATGAGGATAGTTGGTGAACGTTCTACATGTTCACGAGTTAGATGCCCCGCTCATCATCCCATTTGTGACTAGACTGGTGCCATGTGTAAGAGCCCGACCATGCCCAGGAGTTGTCTGTAGAGGGACGAGGACTTAGCCTTGATTTGCATACCGAGCCAGGAGCGAGTGTAGTACCCGAGACTACAGCTCGCTCGTAGTGCCGGTATAGTAGAGTAACGTAATTTATCTGTCCTTGTGTTCTCTACAGTCTTTTCCTGGGTTCTCGCTTTCGGTGCTGGGACTCGTTGTTCCTGTGACTTGGCCTGCTAGCTAGAACACATGGGGATGATGAGTGGGATATATCTTTATTTTACTATGCATTGCAGCTCTCTTTAAGTATATGTATGTAACACTTTACAATACACATTACTCACACACAAGACAACACTATTAATACTTTCATGTATCAATTAACTGCACTGTCGTTTTGCTGCTGTGTCCGGAGTTCTGTTGCGTAGGGCGCATACGGACTCAGAGGGGAGACAGAGTGAGAGAAGCGAAGTAGCCTATGCGGTAGTAGGCTACCGGCGCAGTACTGTTGCCTGCAACCTTTTAGTTATTCCAAGTATAGATTCATTATTATAATAAGTGACTACTATTTATGTTCCTTCCATGTGTATTATTAGGTATCTACTGGATCATGAACATCTTGTATGCTACATGCTAGTGCATGTTAGTAGGGGACAGTTATTCTAGTGCACGCGCTTTCAAGTAGGCGTGTACATTTGTCATTTAGCATTTCACTGTCATACCTTTAGCCTGCTTCTATTCTACATTATTAGAGGCTTAATATTAACGTAGTTTCTTGAGTATTGCATTTCTTTAGTAATAACGTAACCTATAAATGTCTGAGGGAGTTTAGCCTCATAGCCTACCCCTGTTGTACACTTTCGCCGAGTTAAGGTACCTCGTTACCGTAGACGATAACTCTGTAGGGCGTTGGTGCTTTTGTTGTCTGGAGCATATAGTATTTGGGACTGGAATCGAGCGTGTCGTTGTCACATAAGCCATTTCTGTCCTACGATCAAGAATCCCGAATATGTATTGCCGATCCAGCCGTAACAATATGTCTAGCGAAGAATTTATGCTGGCGTTCAGACGGTTTTGTGCCCGTCGTTCATTCCCTCAACTCATTCTTAGCGACAATGCTCCCACTTATGTCCAAGCATCAAAATATCTAAAGGATATGAGTAGTGATCCTACTGTTATCACTTTTTTGGGAGAGAAGAAGTGCGAATGGAGGTTCATTCCACTTAAGGCACCTTGGTTTGGTGGAATGTGGGAACGATGTGTCGGCATAGTAAAGTCAGGACTAAGAGCGGTTGTAGGACGTGCTCTATTAACCTCTGAAGTGCGCATGGGGGTAATTGAAAACGTCCCCCTGTGCTGACGTATTTGAGGTGTTTCCGTCACTAAAATATTCATTGTACCATTAATAGCATTAATAATTATCCATATGCGCCTATTATGGGTTGATTATAAAGGTATTAACCTGAAACAACAATAAAACGAGTGAAAACAGCGTTTGGATGGTCAAAATCGGAGATATAGCCCGCGAGTTGTATAATGTATGGGTGAGGCAAACTGCTATCCCGCCAATTTCCCCCAAGGCCACTGAGACACAGTCGATCGATACTCTCTCTCTCTCTCTTGCACTCGCTTGCTATCAGTGATGACAACACCCTGCTTGCAACTCGCTAATGTTAGCACGAAAATATACCTCAGAATAAGGGAATAATAGGGAAAATAGGTGATAACTGAAGGAGAGGAGGAAAGTGGGGAAGGAGGGGAGGTAGAGGACTGAGATTTTGCATGGCCCAGGGGCCAAAATAAAATAAAAAAATAAAAAAATAAAAATAAAAATAATTTTTTTTTTTCGATGTCAAAAGTTGATTTTTTATTTTACTTACTCACAAGAGTCTTCCCGCAGTCCGCCGGGGGAACTCTTAAGAGTCTCCCCGCAGCTCCCGGGTTAAAGAAAAGTGAGTTGACGACAGTCCTCACAGAGATAGAGGCAGTCGTGAATGATCGCCCGCTTACATATGTGTACACCGACCTGCAAGAACCACTACCATTAACGCCAGCTCACTTACTATATGGAAAACCATTGACTGCGTTTCCATCTGATTTTCAGTCCATAATAGAGTTAGAGGATCCCTCGTTGTACTCTGAGGTAGCGGTGTCTAAGAGATACCAGTATATATCCAGGATAATCGAGGATTTTAGGAAACGGTGGATTAGTGAATATCTGCTAGCATTGAGGGAAAGGAGTGTTACTCCCTCTGGTAGACCAACGGCACCTACAGTTGGCGAAGTTGTTTTAATTAAAGAAGATAGTCCTCGTTTATACTGGAAATTAGGCCGCGTATTGGAGGTATACAAGGGGGCAGACTCTGTAGAGCGGGTGGCGCTATTGAAGACAGCCACTGGAACTACTGTTCGTCCTATCGCACGTTTGTACGCTTTGGAGCTCGATTCCGCATTGCAATCTGAGGCTCCACCTGTTATTGCTGGGTCCGAGGATTCTCAAAGGAACGACTCACCTCTTACTGATGGTGATCATGCTCGGACCGGGACGCGTCCCAGACGCGCTGCTGCTGGCGCCGTCGACTTGTGGCGTCAGAAGATAGCCTCTGGGCAACTTTAGGTTTAAGGTGGGGTTCAGGTCTTTTTTGTGGGGGGGAGTGTATCGTATAAATACGATAGAATAGGACTCTTTTGTGATCTCTTATGTCTCTGTGACGTCACGATCTCTCCTACAGCACGACGTAGGACGAGTAGATCGTATATTATAAGATTGTAAATAAGTTAAGTTATAAAAGGCCTAATATGCTATTAAGCAATATTGCCATGGTCTTATGTAGTATATATGAATTTATCGTATATTAAATCGTATAGAGCAACCTAAATGCGGTACGATAATTTGGGCTCCTGGCGGTTTGCCAAGGCAGCAAGGTGTGCTTTTCAGGTACGTCAGAGCCTTCACGAACACCAACCAGTTAACATCTAATTTTCCGCCCTCAGTTGATCGTGCTTTTGTGCCTGTAATCACAATACACACACACTCAGCTACACCACCAAGACGCTCTCATCGACATCATGACTGACTGATAGATAAGCATACATTATATAATCATGTCCATTCCCATGTAATCATTTATTCTTTCTTTAACTTGACTTGTGTCTTGGGACCGAAGTCTCGTTCCCCATTGTCCACCACCATATTGAGTAAACGTTCTCCCTTGCCTCATTGCCACGTGGAACTATTGGTGAGTTAATTCCTGGCTAATATTAACCCTTATAACCTTACCCTATATATACATTTGTTATGTGAGACCTTTGGATATAAATTAGCTTGTTTCAGATTGAATTCAATTTAGATATAGAGTAGTTTTCATTTAGATTGATTTTATTTGATTCATTATAGCTTAGTAATATTTAACTTCCATTGATAGTTTACCACAATGTTATTACTTTAACCAAATCAACATCCTTGAGCTCCATGTTCGTGAATATTAATCAGAAAATAATATAAAAATTGAACATATAAAGTGACGTGGACATGCAGTCCAAAATAAGGAAACAATTTCTTTTGTCATTGTAATTAGAGACTTTGACCAAATATAATAATAATAAATTAGGGGCTATATCTTAATGAACTGAGACTTTGACCAAATATAATAATAATAAATTAGGGGCTATATCTTAATGAACTTATGTTTCAAGGATATATATAGTATGACAACTTTATAACAGGTCAGGATATTTAGTGCTGTGATTCACTTTCGGGTTTGTATACAAAATATTTATCAAAGACTTTGACACTTTTATAATACGGCATCGAATGGAGTTTGATTTGTGTTATTGCAATGACAGTATTGGGACACCTACGGCAATCACACTGCAACATTGTGCAACACTTATAAAACGGGTGTGGGATATTATGGACCTGCATATAGTGGAAACGTACCTTTTTACTCGTCCTGCCAGGCAAGGCGCTGTTCAGGGCGGTTGTAGTACTGGGTCAGGTAGTCCCACGTCACTTTGGCAGTGGCTGGTCCTCTCTGGCGCCGAAGTGGCTCCAAGCCATCCAAGGGGTCCCTCGCCCAGTCACTTTGGGGTATTTCAGGGTTGGGGCTCACGTCGGTCGATTAGCATATTGTGGAGTATGCATGAAGCCAGGACTACCTTCTCCACGGTACTGGGGTGTACATTGATGGTAGTCAGTAGGCACCTGAAGCGGTTGGCTAGCATACCGAAGGCATTATCTACCTGTCTCCTGGCCCTAGACAGTCTGTAGTTGTAGTTTCTCTTGTCATCATCGAGCCCTCGGTGTGGGTGTGGCTTCTGCAACCACTCCCTCATTGGGAATGCGTCATCACCAACCAGAAAGTAGGGCACTGGCTGGTCCTCCCCTGGGAATCGCTCGGGTGGTGGCAATCCTGCTGCTCCGTCCTCCAGGGCCTTCCGGATGTCAGTCACCTGGAATATACCACCATCAGATGCTGACCCGTTCGCTCCAACGTCAACGTACATACATTTTCCCAGGTGATCGACAATTGCCAGGAGCACAATGGAGTGGTAGTGCTTGTAATTGTAGTACAAGGATCCGCAGTTGCTTGGAGGCTGTATGGCAATGTGCTTCCCATCAATTGCCCCAATGGTGTGTCCGAAGTCCCACCTATCCTTGAGCCCTTGGCGACCTCCTTCCAATCTTCAGGTGTTGATGGGCACACTATTTGCTCCTCCTTGTATTCCTGTGTGATTGCCTCACACGTCTCCTTCACTGCCAGTGATATCGTGTTGGCACCTACACGGAAGTTCAGTGCCATGCCCTTATAGTCCTCACCAGTGGCCAAAAAGCGTAGTGTCATGGCAACTCGCAGTCCGGGCTCCAGCAGCTTCTTCCAGTTGGTCTCGTCCTTCTTGATCCTGGGTGTGACATGTTCGACAATCATATTAAACAGCTCCTCGTCCATACGCAGAAAGTATTTATAGGTAACCACGTCAGTTTCCTGGAGTTTCTTCAGCAACTGGTGGTAGTGTCCGTGTGTCTCTCGCTGTGCCACCCATGGCTTGACGCTGCAGCTTCGGGGTTTCCTTGGTCGTCGTGGCCGTCGAGGTTGAGCACGTTGGGGTTTACGTTCTTTGTCCCTGATGGCGCGGGCAGTAATCTGATATCTGAGGTTGGCATTAACTATCTCCTGCCTTAAGATTGCCAACTCCAATGCCTCGTCATCCATCTCTTCTGGTCGTGATGGGTCCGGGAGGTTGCTTTCCTGTGACATGTTGCTGTGTTGGGTGCACTGTACGAATGAAGTTTGTGTGAGCACACCCTCTCTTTATATAGTGGGGTGATGCATTATCTCATAATCGTGTCATAATCGACTTATTCTAGTCACGTTCGACTTACATTCTGGTTTCATTCCGGTTGGGTTCCTGACTTCGGGTGGGGTTCGGTTTTCATTCGGTTTAAAGTTGGGTTACTTCGGGTGTGATTCGGTTTTAACTCGGGTTGGTATCGGCTACTCGGGTCACCGTCGATTAGCTTTCGACTCATGGTCGATTCAATTCCGTTCAACTTCTGGTTAGTTTCGAGTAATATACGGGATAACATCAACTCGTATTCGAGACGCATTAGAGTCCCTCGGGTAGCATTCGAATTGCTTTCTAGTCATAGTCGGGGTACGAGTCTCATTCGGGGACTTCGGGTGAATTCGGGTGAAATGTGCAAGTCATTGCCTTCGGGTTACTGTCGGGTCGCAGTCGACCTCTGTATGATGCGGCCTTTAAACGTTAATGATTACATACTGTATATGAAATGTGTAATAACGTATGTACAGTCGTGGTTAGGGTTGAACAATAACATGCATTGTTGTACAAGTCATAGCCTTCTTATTCTGAGTTCCCCCTGAGGTGATACGTCTTATTATCGCCAAACTAATGGGGTAAAACGTCTTATAATCTCCAAACTAATGTAGCGAAATAGCCGAGGGCCCCAAACAATTACTTCCTTTGAGCAAATAGGGTTAACATCGTAAACGGCTTCACATAAACACATATACGCTCAATTACAAGGAGAGACATTATTTGTAGTAGGTCTATAAATTATATTAACCCCTTCTGTACCGGCGACGAGTATTAATTTGCTTCTAGCTAACTATATTTAGGCGATTGTGTGCAGTTCAATAAATTATATATCGTAGTAAAAAGGGTTGAGTGAGATTACTCGAAACCTGTTGATTAAAGTAGGCCGTGTATAAACTGCACACAATCGTCTAATAATACACCTGTAGAGTAACTACATTAACCCTTTCAAGCTCCAATACGCGTTTCTCTTCTGTTTCTGGATACTATTAGACGATTTTATTCAGATTAGTAACAGTATAATTATGAAAGTCAAATGGTTGATTGCGATATTATTTACCCTTTTAATACCCACAGATACTTCCTAAGCTGGATAAAATCGTCTTTATGAGAGCCAAAATAAACTGCAAAAATGCGTCAGAACTTGAAAGGGTAATATGGATATGCATGGTCATAGTAGTGGCAACGTTCAACCTCTTAACCCTATTAGGTGCAGGGCGGCCCATTTTGGATCCTCCCTATATTACTCCATTAGCTTGGAGATTTTAACCCTTCTTTGGCGGCGCGCATCATATGTCGAGTGAAAGAAATTTGGACTATGTGGCGGCTCACAACATAAGTCGTGTGGCATTTTCAGCACGTAATGTTGCTGAGAGAGAGAGAGACAAGTGGTGGCAGGAGAGTAGCGAGCGTATGACTGCTCCAGACCACCGCGGTGGACCAACTGACATGAATCCCACCCTCCTCCACCCTCTCACACTCGCTACATAGTGAATTGTATGGGGAAAGTACCGAATTACATGGTTTTTGCACTCGTGTTGCGCGGTTGTTGCAAGAAAACTAGCGGTCATACAAGGATTGTTGTGGTGTCATTGGAAAGCTCTGTGTGACGCATGTCGAGTATGAGCATGCTGTACAGAACGCCCAGTCAGGCCCCACTCTCGCTAGGATCGTCAGGGCAGGAACTTTGGCTGTAGTCTGTGTAGAGTTTCCTAACTCAGTTTATGTGAACCGTTGTACTATAAGTATTATCATTATGTATTTTGTTTTCTTCTAAGTCAACGAGTTCTATTTTAAATCATTATATATAAGTATTGTGTGTGGGAGATTTATATATATATAATGATGTGATGAGAGAGAGCGAGTTATGTAACGGAGGACAGTGTGCGCGCCACGAGGTGTGTAGGCCTCACTCCCTCCTCCCTCCTTCCCCCCTCCCTCCCCCCTCATCAAGAGCGTGGGAATCCTTTGTCGATCCCAGATTGAGAGAGCGAATGTGACGTCATGATTGCCGTTATGCTCGCTACGGGGCCGAGTATAAAAAGGGAGGTCTCGCCATTTTTAGATCAGAACTCATCAGGCAAAGCGACCTCTCATATCCCTTGCAACTATCGATATTCTTCCGACTGATGTGAACTTTCTCTACTCTCTGAACAGCCTATCTTCTACTCTTCTCATCCCTTTTTAACCAATGACCCCTTTGGTGCAGATTTAGTCAGCCAAAGTATTATCGCTTGAGTTCTCACGAGATAAGTGCCTGTTAGATAGCCTATTTTGGAAGGGTCAACTAGAATAGGATTGATTGATGTTTGTTGCACTCGTATATGTATTTCCCTGTGTACTATTATTCATGTTCCTGTTTTCTGCTGGTTTAGGTAATGCTAGACTGGGATAGGGTTCCTCGAGTTGTGATTTCCTATGAGTGCTAGGTTGGTTGAACCAGCACAATTGCAACGGAGACGTGGGAAGCCTAGGGGGTCTTTTTGATTGTGTACCGTGGGAGTTTAGCACTGTGTTGCGAGTGAGGGCTTTTGCCTGTGCCACCCAACACTGTGCTATCTCATTTGCTTGACTTTGAGAGGATCGCCAGGAGAGAACCAGATACTAGTGATCTGGATCTCTCAAGAGAGCATCCCGTCAATTACCGTAATTTGGCCGCACAGTCTTAAGGACCTCGCTAGGCTACGAGCCGCTTGCTCAGCCATTGTCTCTTAACCTTAGATATCCCAGCTAGACTTTGCTCGACCAGCAGATACAGCATAGTATTGAAGCTTCTCCTTATGTATATTATTGTTTAAGCACTATTGATTTCATGTGTGGCACGCTTAGCTACTTCAGAGATTAGTGGCCCACGAGCACAATCTTAGTAGGCTATTGCCAGTGCATTGTCGGAGTACTTCTTCTTAATGTTTGCCATATCCTATTGCTTATTCTTATAATTCTTCTTATGTCAATTTAAAGCCTTTAATTACCAGTGAGTTATTCATTAAATTGCTGTTCAAAATCCGATACTTACTTCTTATGAGTATTCGAGAAGCATCTAACTTATCAGAAGATTCCTTGCTTGATGCTCGAGGACTATTGTTTAACGTAACGTAATAGTGCCGATCCGAAGTAGAGGGTGGAGGACTTCTTAAGTTCTTAGTTCAAGGGTGGATTACTTCGGCTTCGGCCAACACTATTCTTTAGTGTTGTAGTACTTTCTTCTTTGTTTGATTGTTGACCAGACTAGATAACTCCCGTCTTGCTATTAGTCTGTTGTGTGAAACGCTAGTACCGAGTTCTTGGATACCCCGTTATAGCAGATAGAACTCTGGAGGGTAGTGGCGTTTTTTGTTCGGCTGGCAGTACTCTGGGGTTGGGATCGTGTGTTTTCCGTTGTGGCAACGAGCCATAGTCGAGTCCTGTGTAAGAGCCCTAGTGTACCCGAGTGCCCGGTCGTAACAAATGGCGACCTTGCTTAGGATTTTGTGAACAGTATAATTTTTTGCAGAGTTGTACAACATTTGTTTGTTCGTACTTTAGCGTACATATTGAAGAATATTTTTTTTTGTAAGGCAATTAGGAGAGCATTTAAGAGACTCCAGTTAATTTAGTAATTAGTGCTTACATAAGGGAGTTTAACACTTTTGTCTCGAGAATTTTTTGTGAACTTCAGTATGTCGTGCCCTAGTACTGACGAGGAGCGAGAGATGCTAAGTGAGGAGGTGCCGTTAGTAACTAGTGAGGAGGATGCTAGACTTTTTGTGAGTAAGCGGTACCACGTGACGGAGGAGAGGCTGACTGGGGTGAATGTTTATGGCTTGCACCTGATAGCCAAGGTTTTGGGTCTATCCAATGTAGGAGGGATGTCCAAGGGGGAGCTGATTTCCTGGGTGTTGCGTGGGCGACATGGGGTTTCGGAGGAGAGGGCGTTTGGGGGGGTTCCTCCCCAGATCCCCTCTCACTCGACTCCCACAGTGCCGTCCACTCAGTTGCCGGAGGTTAGCACTCTCCCACAGAGGGATGAGAATTGGAAGATTGGAGTGCCCTCGGGCGGTGCGTATGGTGGTTCCCCAGTTCTTGCCCCCCCTCCTTCAGTAGTGGCAGCTCCCTCTTCCGGCCTGTCTCCTGAGATGATATTTAAACTCGAGCTTGCTAAAATTGAGATTGAGGCTAGGAAGCAGGAGAAGGAGATTGAGGCTGAGACCAGGAGGCGGGAGGATGAGACTAGGAAGCAGGAGATTGAGTCTAGGAAGCAGGAGAAGGAGATTGAGGCTGAGATTAGGAGGCACGAGGCTGAGCTTAGGTACGACTCAGAGAAATATTGTGCTCAAATAGATTTAGATAAGACTCGTGCAGAGTCGACAGGGATTCGGATGGGCCGTGAGGGCCAAGTAAGAGAACAGTCCTTGTCCCACTTAGTCAAATTGGTGCCGGCATTTAGTGAAACTGAAGTCACAGAATTTTTTAATCGTTTTGAGAAGAAGTGTAGGGAGCATAATTGGCCTGAAGAGAAGTGGGCAGCTCTAGTCTCCTCAAGACTTACGGGTAAGGGTCTGAAGGCTTATGATGCACTGCCTTTAGAGTCTTGCATTGACTACCCAGTATTGAAGAGAGCTGTCCTACGGGCATACGAGTTGCAACCAGAAACATATCGATTGAAGTTTCGGGGTGTTACAAAGACTAGGGAGGCGACCTTTCTTGAACATGCCCGGGACTTAAAAGATGCACTTGCTAACTGAACACGTTCTGAGAAAGCTGAGACGGCCGAACAGTTGACTGAGCTGTTTCTGCTCGAGCAGTTTTATAAGTGTACTGGTGCAGATATGACTTTAACTATTAAAGAAAAGAACCCTAAAACTCTACAGGAGGCAGCTGAGATGGCTGACCTCCGGCTATCACTAATTCGTGGGTGCGGGTCTGCCCAGCGTAGTGAGGCAGGTAACAAGGGGCGTGACGCCCCACCCCCCCGAGTTAGTGATATACATTATGCAAACAAGTACAAGAGCTATGATACCAAGACTGACCACAAGACTAGCACCGTCCCATTTAAGAAGGGGCCGGGCCCTTCCCAGTACCAAGGGAAGCCCAGAGGGGAGTTGGAGTGTTATCATTGTCATGAAAAGGGGCACTTTGCAAGAGTCTGTCCTAGCAAACCACCTACAGCAGCTGTGTCTTTGGCCTGCAACATTGGTGTGTCTCCGAAGTTTTCTGAGTTTGCCCGGGGCAGTTCGTCAGAGGCGGAGGCACAGCCAATGCAGAAGCACCTGGGAGGCTCGAACCCTGCTCAGGATGTTTTTTGCGACCATAGAGGACGGGGTTGCGTGATGTGGGCGGGGCGCAAGCATGGAGTAGAGGTCTTGCGTGATACAGGTGCTTCCCAGACTCTGATGAACAATTTGACTGGCTACCCTATAAATGCGGCTCGGGTGGTAGTGGTGCAGGGTATTAATGCAACTCGGTCATACCCGCTGGTGCGGTTGGAGTTGGAGGTGGATGGTGTGGCACGTGAATTGGATGTCGGGATTGTGGAGAAACTGCCAGTGGAGGGCGTCGACCTTCTTCTCGGCAACGACTTTGCAATGCCCGCTTCTGAGGTTCTACCCTTAGTCGTTGCCGAGAGGACGGCCGACGTGAGTAGGGAAGAGCAAGAGTGGGTCGAGCGGTGCCAGACACAACCCATGGCGTGTGTTGTCACCCGAGCTCGGGCAGCTAAAGTGTCACAGCCTAGTCCTCCGTCTTCAGACCAGCAGAGGAACGATCAACAGGAGGAGGCTAAAGCTGGAGTTGGTTTTAAGAGTTTTGACTCGGCGGCTCTCCTGGGTGATTCAGTATTGGCACCTATGTTAGAGTCTGGAGAGGCCCCAGGACCTGTCACAGCTAGTGAGGAGGTAGGGCCGGAAGAGACTCCGGGGCAGCAACGTTGCACACGGAGAGAAAAAAGGGTTGCTCAGTTTGATATTGGGGAAGGACTTGGGTTGCTTCGGAAGCATCTAGACAGGTTGGTTCCCTCAGATATTTGTAAACTGCAGTTGGAGGATCCGGAAGTTCAGAAGTGTGGTAATGGTGCTGTCGAGATTAAACACGAGGACGGGGAAGCATGTCATGTGAACCTGTTGGAGGAGTTTGTGAGGCAACCACCTGAGCAGCCTACTGTCCCTGCGTTGGTCTGCCGCGGCCAAGGTGGAGAAGGAGAGGGGGGCAGTAGGGCACAGGTGGAGGAGAGTAGGGATTGTCATGTCTCGGCGAAGCAGTGGGCGGGGGACACGAGTCTGGTGGCTGTGGAAGCGCTAGAGCACCTGCCTGAGCAGCAGTGTGCAGCACTCCAGCACCAGCTCGGTTCATACCCCACTGGTCGTGCCGAGCCCCTGAGTCTCACAACTCGGACGGTGCGAGATGTTCCGCGGGCAGGTCGCGTGAATGTTAAAAGACCGTTAGCCTCGTTGTTTCGGTGGTTTAAGGTGGGCGACGAGGCTTTGGCATGGTTGCCAGGTCAGGGTCGACCCATGGCTGCCAAGGGTGGTGGTCAAAAGGAGGACATTGAGCAGATTGGTAAGGTCGGCTGTGGTATCGCAGTGCCCGGTCGTCGCATAGCCTCCCAATGCTGCTCTAGTCTAATGCAACAGCCCTACCATAGACCGACTGTATCTGGCCATGTCGCTGAAAGCGGTGATGCTGCGCAGGCAGATGTCGTCACAAGGAATGCGGGGGTGCGCATGTACGGTATCGGCGGGGAAGCCTTAGCAATAATGAACTGTGGGAGTGACTGCACGGGTGGTACTGATTGTCCCTCTCATGACCTGGCTGTTCTAGGGACGAAGGTGGAGAAGGAGGGAGACTACAGGTTAGAAGCTGCGGTCTCGGCTGGGTTGTGGGAGGGCACTAGGCATGTTGTTTGTGGAGACAGTGCAAGGCTCAGTTTAATTCCCTACCGTATAAATCCTGCTCGACAGCCTATGGTGCAAGCAGAGCTGGATTACGTGTGGACGAAGGATCTGAGGGATAAGGAATGTCGTGAGTGGTCGTTGCGTGTAACTTTGTCCGAGCGCGCTAAAGAGGTATGTGGTTTTGTGGTGGACGGGAGTACTTACCGGTGTAATGTTATGCCCTACGGACTTAAGAATGCACCAGCAACGTGTCAGAGCCTGATGAATGAAAGTGAAAAGGACGATGATGCGCTGGGGCATTTCGAGATCTATGTTCCAGCCTATGGTCCGGTCGGTGTAGTTTACCCAGATCATTACCCTCTCGAGATCTTGGACCAGTTTCACAATCGGAATATGAGGCTGACCAGGTGGTCACTAAGGTTATTGGTATATAACCTGGACATAAGCCATATTGCCGGTTGTGACAACGAGGTTGCATGTGGTCGTTCAGGGGTATATGATCCTGGGTAAATTGACACACGGGTAGCCTCCTGCTTTGGTTTGAGTAGTATTTTGCGCTTGGTGCTTGTTGGCTCGCGGTTGTAGCCCAGCGTATTGGGTCGTAAAGCAGGATTGTTGAGCGTTTGGTATAGAAGAAAATAGGCTGCCCTTATAGTGCAGCCGAAAAAAACATATTAAAATATAAAAATCATATAAAAACTCTTTCTTTTTGATGAAGATAATTGTATAAGTTTGTCATAGCCTATAAGGTTTGAGTAGTCCACGAACTATCAAACGGCTGAGCTGCTGTAAGCTCGCTCTGGGAGCATGATATTGTGTCTTTTACTATTGTTGGGAGGAGTTATGAAATGTGAATTTTTTTTTTTATAAGATGTGTTTTAGTGATAAACTCAGCGTTGTTTTAGTGCCATGCGGTCGCTGGGTGTGAGGGGTTTGATGGGGTTCTGTATATCAGATTTTAGCTCAGGGTTGAGCAAGTAAAATCTTGGGGGAGGTGTGACGCATGTCGAGTATGAGCATGCTGTACAGAACGCCCAGTCAGGCCCCACTCTCGCTAGGATCGTCAGGGCAGGAACTTTGGCTGTAGTCTGTGTAGAGTTTCCTAACTCAGTTTATGTGAACCGTTGTACTATAAGTATTATCATTATGTATTTTGTTTTCTTCTAAGTCAACGAGTTCTATTTTAAATCATTATATATAAGTATTGTGTGTGGGAGATTTATATATATATAATGATGTGATGAGAGAGAGCGAGTTATGTAACGGAGGACAGTGTGCGCGCCACGAGGTGTGTAGGCCTCACTCCCTCCTCCCTCCTTCCCCCCTCCCTCCCCCCTCATCAAGAGCGTGGGAATCCTTTGTCGATCCCAGATTGAGAGAGCGAATGTGACGTCATGATTGCCGTTATGCTCGCTACGGGGCCGAGTATAAAAAGGGAGGTCTCGCCATTTTTAGATCAGAACTCATCAGGCAAAGCGACCTCTCATATCCCTTGCAACTATCGATATTCTTCCGACTGATGTGAACTTTCTCTACTCTCTGAACAGCCTATCTTCTACTCTTCTCGTCCCTTTTTAACCAATGACCCCTTTGGTGCAGATTTAGTCAGCCAAAGTATTATCGCTTGAGTTCTCACGAGATAAGTGCCTGTTAGATAGCCTATTTTGGAAGGGTCAACTAGAATAGGATTGATTGATGTTTGTTGCACTCGTATATGTATTTCCCTGTGTACTATTATTCATGTTCCTGTTTTCTGCTGGTTTAGGTAATGCTAGACTGGGATAGGGTTCCTCGAGTTGTGATTTCCTATGAGTGCTAGGTTGGTTGAACCAGCACAATTGCAACGGAGACGTGGGAAGCCTAGGGGGTCTTTTTGATTGTGTACCGTGGGAGTTTAGCACTGTGTTGCGAGTGAGGGCTTTTGCCTGTGCCACCCAACACTGTGCTATCTCATTTGCTTGACTTTGAGAGGATCGCCAGGAGAGAACCAGATACTAGTGATCTGGATCTCTCAAGAGAGCATCCCGTCAATTACCGTAATTTGGCCGCACAGTCTTAAGGACCTCGCTAGGCTACGAGCCGCTTGCTCAGCCATTGTCTCTTAACCTTAGATATCCCAGCTAGACTTTGCTCGACCAGCAGATACAGCATAGTATTGAAGCTTCTCCTTATGTATATTATTGTTTAAGCACTATTGATTTCATGTGTGGCACGCTTAGCTACTTCAGAGATTAGTGGCCCACGAGCACAATCTTAGTAGGCTATTGCCAGTGCATTGTCGGAGTACTTCTTCTTAATGTTTGCCATATCCTATTGCTTATTCTTATAATTCTTCTTATGTCAATTTAAAGCCTTTAATTACCAGTGAGTTATTCATTAAATTGCTGTTCAAAATCCGATACTTACTTCTTATGAGTATTCGAGAAGCATCTAACTTATCAGAAGATTCCTTGCTTGATGCTCGAGGACTATTGTTTAACGTAACTTAATAGTGCCGATCCGAAGTAGAGGGTGGAGGACTTCTTAAGTTCTTAGTTCAAGGGTGGATTACTTCGGCTTCGGCCAACACTATTCTTTAGTGTTGTAGTACTTTCTTCTTTGTTTGATTGTTGACCAGACTAGATAACTCCCGTCTTGCTATTAGTCTGTTGTGTGAAACGCTAGTACCGAGTTCTTGGATACCCCGTTATAGCAGATAGAACTCTGGAGGGTAGTGGCGTTTTTTGTTCGGCTGGCAGTACTCTGGGGTTGGGATCGTGTGTTTTCCGTTGTGGCAACGAGCCATAGTCGAGTCCTGTGTAAGAGCCCTAGTGTACCCGAGTGCCCGGTCGTAACATCTGTTTATGCCCTTTCAGGGATAGATACTTGTTTTATGCTCTGGGTCTTATTTAGGCATGAAAATGATCACGTAAACAGCCCTATTTTGGGTAAAAACACCCCGCTGGTGGCTACATATTATTTACCGCCTAGGCCGCTCGTTAGGTGTTAAAGACGTTTCACCTCTCAGTTTGGCGATTATAAGATGATTCAACTCAATAAGGTGTCGATTTTTCCTGGGCGAGCGAAAGCGAGCCTGCATTTTGGGAGAAACCGGCCTTTGGCCGGGAAATTTTTCTACTGAAAAATGTACATATAAAGCTTGAAGGGGGTTTGGGGGATTTTTTTTTTTAGTTTTAAGGGGGTCTGGAGAGGCGTTGTTTTAATTCAAGGGATAAACTAAAAACACATTGTTCGAAAATGGCCAAAACAATTAAAACCCTCAATAATAATGTAACATAATACCATAATAACCCCTAAGACGTTGCACCAGATAGGGTTAATTGTAACGACCGTAAAATTAACCCTACTTACGTGACGCCCTAAACGTTTAATTAAGGCTACCCGTGTCATGTGTATAAAAGGCTTATATTTACTGGGGATCAAAATGTACAAACACACAATTCATTTACTATTGAATGTGTGAGCCTTTCAATTGGTCAAATGAGAATATATATTTTTCAATGTGCATGTGTTTGTGTTCAGTATGTGTTATCCAATGTATTCAGCGTATACATGGATTATTCTTCGTTTTAGTAGTTAATCATTGGAGGGCATTAACATCAGGGAATAATTGTTAATATTATGAAATGTAAATGTTATTCCTATTTGAACAATTATGAAAACTGTTACATTCATAATTATGTTATGTATGTATGTATGTATGTATGTTTTAATTGGTAATGCATATATACCTAACCTTAAGTTAGGATAGGTGTGTTAATAACGTGTATTGTGTTTATAAATTCATATTCGAGTTATATTATATAAGAAATGCAAATGTATGAGCCTGTTGATAGCACCCGTCCTTCCTACTACTTCATGATATTACTCTTATATTAACCGTAACCCCCCCTCCCCCCACTTCTCTCTCTCTCTCCCTCTCAATATTTCCATCTACCTATTTCCGTTTATGTAACCACCATAATGCCACCATGGAGGCACTACAGAGAATGTGATGACAGAGCTAAATTGTACTATACTTTTAAATTATGCCAGTTTATTACCTCTACTGTATTTTAATTATATAAGATTATCTGTTATTCGAATCAAACTCCAGATTGAAATTACATAAATGATGGCATCGCAACGTCTAGTCCACATCTTAAAAATTTGTTACTGTAACACAGACATTAGTATCAAAATTAGCAATTATTATATTAACGAAAGCGTCTGCCGGTAGCGTATACATAAAGAATAACTTTACCTGAATGTATAATTTAAAAGTGTATAATAAGTGTAAAATAAGAAAAATGTGATAAACTTTTGGTTTAATAACAACTAGATGTCCGACAGCCTCTCTGGAGCGGTCCGAGCTTAACAATGGACTCAACATAATTCTTCAATACAATAAAACTCGCGCGACAACAGTTGTATTCTTCAAATATTTCCTTCGTCGGGATGTTAACAAATATTGGACACAACCATTATCCGAATATAGAAGTTAACCCTATTTTGTCCAGAGTTTTGTTTTCTTTCTTTTTATTTTGACCTCCCTTTGTGTCTGCATTATTTTGGAGACTTTAAGGCGTTCCACTCCATTAATAGGCCAATAATTAGACGGTTCATCCAGTTCAGGTGTCGTTGTTTTCCGGGTGAGCGATAGCAAGCCTGTAACTTAGAAGATATCAACCTTCGGCCGGACTATATTTCTATCAAATCATGTACAAATGTGGCTTCAAGGGGTTCTGAGTTGGTCTGTTTTTAAGTTTAAAGGATTTATGGGAGGGCATTTTTGTTAGCCTAGGGGACAAACTAAATTACTCTTACATTGATAGAAAATGATTGAAGCAAGTCAAGTTCTCAATAATAATTAAACAAGAGTCATAATATCCCACAACACGTAGGATCAGATAGTGCTGAAAGTGGATACAGAAAGAACAAGACAAATAAGTTTACATGTTAATATTTGTCATTATGTATACATTATGTTTATAATTAATTAGATTATCTGTTATTCGAATCAAACTCCAGAAATATAATGCATAAATGAGTGCATCGTAATGTCTAGCGCACATCTTTAACATAAATGAGTGCATCGTAATGTCTAGCGCACATCTTTAACATAAATGAGTGCATCGTAATGTCTAGCGCACATCTTTAACATAAATGAGTGCATCGTAATGTCTAGCGCACATCTTTAACATAAATGAGTGCATCGTAATGTCTAGCGCACATCTTTAACATAAATGAGTGCATCGTAATGTCTAGCGCACATCTTTAACATAAATGAGTGCATCGTAATGTCTAGCGCACATCTTTAACATAAATGAGTGCATCGTAATGTCTAGCGCACATCTTTAACATAAATGAGTGCATCGTAATGTCTAGCGCACATCTTTAACATAAATGAGTGCATCGTAATGTCTAGCGCACATCTTTAACATAAATGAGTGCATCGTAATATCTAGCGCACATCTTTAACATAAATGAGTGCATCGTAATGTCTAGCGCACATCTTTAACATAAATGAGTGCATCGTAATGTCTACCGCACATCTTTAACATAAATGAGTGCATCGTAATGTCTAGCGCACATCGTTAACATAAATGAGTGCATCGTAATGTCTAGCGTACATCTTTAACATAAATGAGTGCATCGTAATGTCTAGCGCACATCTTTAACATAAATGAGTGCATCGTAATATCTAGCGCACATCTTTAACATAAATGAGTGCATCGTAATGTCTAGCGCACATCTTTAACATAAATGAGTGCATCGTAATGTCTACCGCACATCTTTAACATAAATGAGTGCATCGTAATGTCTAGCGCACATCTTTAACATAAATGAGTGCATCGTAATGTCTAGCGCACATCTTTAACATAAATGAGTGCATCGTAATGTCTAGCGCACATCTTTAACATAAATGAGTGCATCGTAATGTCTAGCGCACATCTTTAACATAAATGAGTGCATCGTAATGTCTAGCGCACATCTTTAACATAAATGAGTGCATCGTAATGTCTAGCGCACATCTTTAACATAAATGAGTGCATCGTAATGTCTACCGCACATCTTTAACATAAATGAGTGCATCGTAATGTCTAGCGCACATCTTTAACATAAATGAGTGCATCGTAATGTCTAGCGCACATCTTTAACATAAATGAGTGCATCGTAATGTCTAGCGCACATCTTTAACATAAATGAGTGCATCGTAATGTCTAGCGCACATCTTTAACATAAATGAGTGCATCGTAATGTCTAGCGCACATCTTTAACATAAATGAGTGCATCGTAATGTCTAGCGCACATCTTTAACATAAATGAGTGCATCGTAATGTCTAGCGCACATCTTTAACATAAATAAGTGCATCGTAATGTCTAGCGCACACCTTTAACATAAATGAGTGCATCGTAATGTCTAGCGCACATCTTTAACATAAATGAGTGCATCGTAATGTCTAGCGCACATCTTTAACATAAATGAGTGCATCGTAATGTCTAGCGCACATCTTTAACATAAATGAGTGCATCGTAATGTCTAGCGCACATCTTTAACATGAGTGCATCGTAATGTCTAGCGCACATCTTTAACATAAATGAGTGCATCGTAATGTCTAGCGCACGTCTTTAACATAAATGAGTGCATCGTAATGTCTAGCGCACATCTTTAACATAAATGAGTGCATCGTAATGTCTAGCGCACGTCTTTAACATAAATGAGTGCATCGTAATGTCTAGCGCACATCTTTAACATAAATGAGTGCATCGTAATGTCTAGCGCACGTCTTTAACATAAATGAGTGCATCGTAATGTCTAGCGCACATCTTTAACATAAATGAGTGCATCGTAATGTCTAGCGCACATCTTTAACCCCTTCTGTACCGGCGACGTCTGTTGGATCAAATTCTAGCTATATTTGGACGATTTTATGTAGCTTAAGAAGTATCTGTGGTAGTTAAAGGGGTTGGTCGAGATAGTTCGAAGCCTTATTATTGCTAAAGATCCTTCCTAAACTGAATAAAATACATTAGTAGAAGCCAGAATATAATGAAAAGACGTCGCCGGTAGAGAAGGGGTTAACATTATTTATGTAACAAAGGCGTAAGTCGAGTTTTAAAATGAAACAAAGCGTCTGTCGTTAGTATGTAACTCAACAAGAACTTTACCCGATTGATGAGTGCATCAATCGGGAATAATAAGCAAAGTGAGTTAAAGGTTTAACTTAACCCATTGAGTACCAGGGACGTCCTCTTTATCACATTCTGGCAAATATTAAACGATAGTATTCAGCTTAGGAAGGACCTCTAGCAATAATATGGCTTCAAACTATCTCAATCAACCTTTTTAGCTACCCCTGATCCTCCCTAAGCTGCATAATATCGTCTAAAAATAGCTAGAATGAAATAATATAGAAGTCGCTGGTACTCAAAGGGTTAATAACAACTAGATGTCCGACAGCCTCTCTGGAGCGGTCCCAGCTAGCAGACTCAGGTTACTGGTTCAAACGATCTGTATTTCGGGCAGCTTTTTATTAGTTTATTTTATAATGGTATTATAATAATTACAGTGGTTGTTTTATATATGTTTTGTATAACTGCAGCGGGTAGTCAAAGAGTTTGGTGTGGTTTGTGGAAGGAGGAAACTGAAGGTGAACGTCAATAAAAGTAAAGTAATGGTGTGTAATAGGGGAGAGCATAGGGTGAATCTAGATGTGAGGCTGGATGGGAAAATATTGGAACAAGTAGAGTGTTTTAAATATCTAGGAGGAACGATAAGCAGGAGTGGAGGTATGGAAATGGAGGTAAAACAGAGAGTGTGTGAAGGAAGGAAGGTTTTCGGAGCAATGGGAAGTATGTGGAAGACGAGAAATCTCGGAGTGAAAGTAAAAAGTGCACTGTATCAAGGAATTGTTGTGCCAACAGTGATGTATGGGGCTGAGACATGGACTCTGAAGAAAAAGGAGAAAAGAGGGCTGGATGTGATGGAGATGAGCTGCTTGAGGAGTATGTGTGGAGTTACTCGTAGAGACAGATTGAGAAATGAAGAGATACGTAGGAGAGTGGGGCAGCAGGAACATTTGTCAGCCAGAGTGGACAGAAGGGTGCTGAGCTGGTATGGTCATGTTGAACGAATGGGAGATGAAAGGCTTACAAAGAGAATATGTGAGTCAGGTACAAGGGGAGATAGAAGGGCAGGAAGACCCCCATTGAGATGGAGAGACTGTGTAAGAAAGGCTTTGGATGATAGAGGAATGGCTATAGATCAGGCAGGGGAAGTGGTGGTGGACAGGAGTGAATGGAGAATGCTTGTGAATAGTTGAGTGAACACGTGGTCATTTGGAGTAAGGGGTCGGGCGCAAGTTCGACTAGATAATAGTCCATCAGGCGCCTGGCCCGGGGGGACGATTAATATGAAGGGTGTGCCTGGAAGTGTGGTGGGAGGGCTTGTGGCTTTGGCTCCGCTGCATGTCTGCCTGCCGAGATCGGAACCTCTCCGGGTGGTCAGGGGCTGGGGGAGTGCTGGAGCGACCTTGGTAACCCTGGTCTCTGGGTCTTCTCCTGGGTGACCTGGATGTGTGTGAGTTTGTGTTTTTTATCTGTGTTTATTTTTTGTTTTATGTTGTTTTTGTGTTTTCCCTGTTCTTGCTCTGTCTTGAGTCGGCTACCCCCAAAATGGGGATTGGGCCTGAGCATATAGATAGATAGATAGATAGATAGATAATTTCGTTATTACGGATAATATTATTATTTCATCACTTACTATTGTTGCAAATATTATGATATTATTAACAGAAATATGATTAGTTTGATGTGTTAGTTTTCGTATTAAATAACTATTTACATTTACTATTAGGCTATTACACTTTCCCTATAGTTGTTCCACGTGGACGTAACTAGAATACATTTAAATAAACTACAATTGTCTTAGGATGGTGATCTTTACATCTCCTTACAAATATAAATACTAATTATTTTATTAACATGAACAACCAGAACCTTACATTATTTCAGCATAAAGAGATAGGATAAATATTTTAAGAAAAATAGGAAAATTGTAATATTTACAATGACAAATCCAAACAAACAAAAACATAACAAAACTGTATACTAATGTTATGTTGTGTTGCTACTCTATTTATGTGAAGGTGTAGTCTAAATCCACAGTATACTAAATACGTTGAATTCATGTTGAGATATCTAACGAAAAGGAACTTAACGGGAACCTTCTACCGCGAAAGATGAATAGCAACACAACAAAATATTAGTATATATAATGTGTTTTCTGTTTTAATATTATAGGATCCTGCTATAGGATCTCTAGTCACGGGATGTTAGAAATACATGAGGACTGTCAAAGGAACCAGTTAACTCTATTTGGTCCCAGGGGGATATTATTGGAACTCCCCTGTTTCACTCCATTTACTTGGAGATTTTATGAAGATTCATCCCATTTGTTTGGCGATAATAAAACCCTCCGGCCCATTCAGGTGTCAATTTTTTTCTGGGCGGAGCGATAGCATGCCTGAAACTTGGAAATCGGCCTTCGGGTGGGACGTAATTCTGTGCAAATTCAGTCTCGGTGGGTATTTTTTTTAGTTTGAAGGAAGTCTGGGAGGGCGTTTTTGTCAAGCAAAAACTAAAATATTTGTATTAAAATTTAAACAACACAGGAAAATCCTTAATAATAATGAAGACAAATATAAAACCCCACAATAAGTCGGATCAGCTAGTGTGAAGTTGGTCAATTTGTTTATACTACAGGATGTCAGTTTCAGCGGTGGCATGCGCTACCGTTCTAAAAGATTGCACGCATGATTAACATATTTATTCTACTGAGCTTCCTCGTTGTCATCTATAATACAGCTATGATAATAGTAAGGGGCGATTTTAATATGTAAATATATTTAATATTAATGTATACATCGATTTAAATGTGTATCATCTTGTTTTGTTTCGTTCCTTGACGTCTATCAAGCTACATTAAACCCCCCCCCCCCCTTCGAAATAATAATAATGATGATAATAATATCATTCATATTAATGTAATTATACCAACAATATATATCCCTTTGAGTACCAACGACGTGTACTTTACATTATTCTAGCTATATTTGGCAATATTATGCAGCTTAGGAAATATCTGCTGGGGGTACAAAGATGATGGAGTAGCAGCTAAATGATGGTTTGAACCAGTAACCTGAGTCTGCTAGCTCGGACCGCTCCAGCGAGGCTGTAGTACATCTAGTTGTTATTAAGCCAAAGATGATGGATTAGCAGCTAAATGATGGTTTGAACCAGTAACCTGAGTCTGCTAGCTCGGACCGCTCCAGCGAGGCTGTAGTACATCTAGTTGTTATTAAGCCAAAGATGATGGATTAGCAGCTAAATGATGGTTTGAACCAGTAACCTGAGTCTGCTAGCTCGGACCGCTCCAGCGAGGCTGTAGTACATCTAGTTGTTATTAAGCCAAAGATGATGGATTAGCAGCTAAATGATGGTTTGAACCAGTAACCCGAGTCTGCTAGCTCGGACCGCTCCAGCGAGGCTGTAGTACATCTAGTTGTTATTAAGCCAAAGATGATGGATTAGCAGCTAAATGATGGTTTGAACCAGTAACCTGAGTCTGCTAGCTCGGACCGCTCCAGCGAGGCTGTAGTACATCTAGTTGTTATTAAGCCAAAGATGATGGATTAGCAGCTAAATGATGGTTTGAACCAGTAACCTGAGTCTGCTAGCTCGGACCGCTCCAGCTAGGCTGTAGTACATCTAGTTGTTATTAAGCCAAAGTTTTAACACATTTTGCTTATTCTACTTGTATCTGTTATTTACTTCTAAATTCGATTAGAGTTAATGTTGTTTTAACAACTATATATTTAGTGCTGATAAGGAACTTTTTATTGCAATATCTATTTAAAATTTATACATTATTTTTAGCGAGTTGTACTAGATGAAATAAATATATCAATGTATCTAAATAGGTGATGATGGTGAAAGTTGTAGTGATGATGACAATAGTTGTGATGATGAAGATCATAGTAATGGTGATGATGGCAGTAGTAGTGATGATGGTGACATTAGGATACATGATGGTAATACTTGTGACAGTAGTAATGATGATAGTTATAGTAGTAGTAATGATGTTAACAGTAGTAATGACGATTGTAAGATGGTGGTGATTATAGAAGTAATGATGGTTGATAGTTATAGTATCAATGATGATAGTAGTTATTAAGATGGTAGTCACAATAGTTACAGTAGTACTGATGATGGTGAGAGTAGTAGTGATGATCATAGTAATGGTGATGATGACAGTAGTCGTGATGATTGTGGCAGTTGTAGTGATGATGGCAGTAGTAGTGATGATGGTATTTGTGATTGATGATGGTATTAGTAGTGATGATGGTAACCCATCGCAGAGTTGGGTATGCCGTTTTGATTTTGGGCAAAACGGCACGTCTACTTATATATATATATATATATATATATATATATATATATATATATACATTATGAATACGACATAAATAAAAGAAACATTAACATTATATGAATTAGTCGTTATTCTAGTGATTGAACCAATACAAACATATTACAAAAGGTCTTCCTGTCACATCAACAACTTAGTATCCCCTTTGTTCTCTGGTTCATGTCACCACTGTCAACCCTTACATTCTGATAACTATATACTAGATCGGTACTAGATACTTTAAGATGTTAGCCTTATTAGTTTGGTGATAGAAAGACCTTTTGTTAAATTCGGCGTCATTATTTTCCTGGCGAGCGATAGCGAACCTGCAATATAAGAGGAAACTACTTCTGCCTAAGGCATTTGTCTACCGAATAATGTGCACACTTATCTCAAGGAGGGAGCGGGGTGGAGGGGGGGGGGTTTAATTTACCTTGATAAACCCCTAGGAACGAACCTAAACAAAATAATAAACAAATAAATATATAGATAAATTAATACTTAACTTATATAAATATTATAATCTCCCCTTAAAATATATCATAGCTGTATTATAGATGGCAACGAGGAAGCTCCGTAGAATAAATATGTTAATTCCGCGTGCAATCCTTTAGAACGGTAGTGCATGCAACCACCGAAACTGAGATCCTGGGGCCGGATACTCAAAACAGTCCTAACTTGGGGCACTTAGGACTTCCTAACTGACTTAGGGCACCCTAAGATATGAACAGGTTAGGACAACTTATCTTGTGTCTTCAGTTATATACTCAAACAAAATGTAGGATGTCGTATCCTGTTCCTAAATGGTTAGGAACTCCTAAATTGTCCTAAACCTTCTAGGGTGCCCTATGTTGTTCAGCCAATCACGTGGCTCCTTATTTCCTATTGTTTGGGTGGATCAACCAATCACGGGACATTATTATCAGCTGATCAAAATAAACAAACGCCACTGTGGCAGAGAGAGCTACCCAGCTGTTGTATTACCTTATTTTGTGCTTATATATATATATATATATATATATATATATATATATATATATATATATCGTGCAATATCCTATATTTAACCCCTAACAAAGGCCCATTTACATTGTTTATAGTAGGTCTATAGGCTATTAGTTTCTGCTTGGTTATATTATCCCATGAACTCAATTTGTGTATAGTAGTTTGCAGCATATTAGGCTAGGCCTAGTTCAGATTAAGTTAGGATAGGCTATATTCCCAGAAGTCCCATTCATAGTTTGTCACTAGGTTAGGGCAGGGGAAGGAGTATTTTGCCCCCTGATGGCAATATAATGATGATAAAAGTCATGGGGGGGTGAGGGGGGTCAAAGCCCCACCTTAACCTATTCTTAGGTTGACGCAGTCAAACTAGACGGGGACGTGATCTTGAGCATGCGAGTAATCTAAACAAGGCAGGCGATTCGCCCGAATTCTTCAATCCTTACCTACGGTAGGTTAAAGTAAGTTAGCCAAGGTTAGTTTTTTTAGTAAAAGTTGTGTTATCGGGTGTACCGCCCGCTTTGTTTACAGTCGCACACTCGCAGTTACATGTGCATCTAATTTGACGGCTTTCATTTGCCCCTGCTGGTAATACTGGCCTATATGAGGATGACATTAAGTCATGGGGGGTGAGGGGGGAAAAGCCCCCTCACTAACTAATCTCTCCATAAATCAACTAAAGTAAAATGTATCAACAAGTCTCTCTAGGCCTAGACACCATGATGTACTGTATATATTATTTAAATGTGCTTTTTTAAATACCACATTCCCCGATCTTCATAGGCTATAGTCCTCCCCACTAGTCTAGGCTAGTCGGGTTGTATTTTAATATTCTTGGAAAATGGATACAAATGCATGCAATTGCATAATGAAACAACTAACTCATTATTAAAATCTTAAAAGGTAGGCTAAGTAAAGATTGTGAATTAAACATATATATAGGCTAAGCCTAATTTGACCTAGGCTAAACTCAATATTCACCACCCAAAAGGCCAAAATTACACAAGTAATTCCATTATTGAAAGGGTTAATCAATTAAAATTACAGAATCATAGGCTTGGAGAGTATCCTATTTTTGGGCTGTTTACATACATTCTCGCAAGCCTTAAACAACGACCAAAATGGTATATGACAACTAGTTCCATTACAAAATGTCACGCTGTAACCATTAATTACACCAGTTATTTCCATAGCCTCCCTAAATGACGATTAAAATAGGCTAGAGTCGCTTTGAGGCCGGCCATCCACGCCGAGGCTCGGCCAATGTTTGGAGGTACACCCTAAATAACGGCTTCCACTATCATTTTGTTTCCGCTGTTGAGTATCCTAAGTCGAGTTAGAGTAGCCCCCGACCTACCCTAAGTCAGGACATCCAAATTTTTCACAAAATAACTGCCCACAGCTTCTGAGTATGCCGTGTTAACTGTTTTGAGTATAGACTCATAAGCGTACTGGAGCAGTCAAGGCGCCCTAAGTGAGATAGGACGAGATAGGATGTCCTAAATAATTTTGAGTATCCGGCCCCTGTAGTGTAAACAAATTGACTAACTTAACACTAGTTAATCCGACGTTTTGTGGGTCGATATTTCTGATCACTTTCCCATATTCTGCATAAATTCTACTAAACACAAAATAAAACACCCTGTATTTTTAGAAACACGCCAATATAATGAACACAACATACGCAAATTTAAGGGGAAATTATCTTTAATAGATTGGGGGAATGTTACTGTAAGTAAAACTTGTCAAGAATCCTTTTCATTATTTCACTCAAAGTACTTAGCACATTTTGAAGAATGTTTTCCCGTTGTTAAAGTAAAGGTAGCATATAATAATAGAAAATCATGGCTCACCTTAGGCTTGAAAAATTAAATTAACATACAAAATCAATTATATGTTCTATCATTAAAGAAACCAACAATATATAATAAAAACAAATATGCAGAATATTAAAAAAATGTTGCAGAAACTCTTACGTAACAACGCAGAAAGAGAACACTACGATACACTATTTAAGAACAATATAGGTAATGCTAGAAAGTCATGGGAATTAATTAAGGAGATTATAAACAAAAAAAGGGATTCTAGACAGAATAGCAAGTTTTTAATTGATGGTAATATTGTTCAGGATGATAGAGTTATTGCGGATGGTTTCAACAAATATTGTGTTAATATTGGATCTAACCTTTGTGAGTCGATACCTTTATGTAATAGATAATGTTCTCATTTTATGCCTGATGCTAATCCTAACTCAATTTTTTTAAAGCCTACTGATTGTAACGAAAGTAAGAATATTATCATGTCATTAACTAATAAAAGTCCAGGTTGGGATAGAATTAATGCTCTCATCATAAAAGAAACATGTTCAGTTTTTAGCGAAGCCTTTACATCCATAATAAATATGTCATTAAGTGAAGGTGTATTTCCTGATGAACATTAGATTGCAAGGGTTACGCCTCTATATATATATTTGTTTTGTCTATGTGATTGAGGGAGGCAAAAGGCATAACTGCCTATAGCGAGTGCCTCCCCCATAGTTGAAAGAGTGACAGGGCCAAAATCAAGGGACGTTCGAGCCAAAATGCCTGGACACACGGAGTTTGAAGCAATTTAAGTCATAGGAAGAAGGAAAGACTGATTCTGGAAGAGAGTTCCAGAGCTCAGCTGTTGAGTAGAAGAAAGTTTGAGAGTAACGTTTCACTCTTGGGTTGGAGAGTTGCACAGAGTAGGGGTGGGATTGAGTTGCAAGACGGGTACCACGTGCCCTACGTAAAGGAGGTGGTATGCACTGGGATAGCTCTGAGGAACACTGATTATTATAGTAGCGATAGAATAGCGAGAGAGATGCAACATTGCGGCGGAGAGAGAGAGATTGCAGAGAGTTGGTGAGTGGACGGGAGTGAATGATACGAAAGGCCTTCCTTTCAACTTTATCTAGGAGAGCGGTGTGAGAGGAACCTCCCCACACATGTGAACAATACTCAATACAAGGGTGCACTATGCCCCTGTACAGAGCAAGAAGCTGTGCAGGGGAAAAGAACCCTCTAAGGCGGTTGAGCACACCCAGCTTCTGGGAGGCTGCCTTAGCAAGACTGGTAATATGGTCCTTCCAAATGAGAGCAGAAGAAAAAGAGACACCAAGAATATTGAGAGAAGATGAAGGGTTGATTTTTGTATTGTTGAAGAATAAGGGATAGTCCACTGGGAGATCCTGACGGGTAGATAGATGGAGAAATTGGGTTTTGGAAGCATTAAAGTTAACAAGGTTTTCTCTGCCCCAATTGGAAATAGTATTTAGATCAGAATTTAAGAGTTCTATGGCTTCATTACGTTTGTCGTTGAGGGATTGCTGGCTGGGGCGTTCTGAAAAACTAATGGAGTAGTGTAAGGTTGAGTCGTCTGCGTATGAATGGATGGGAATTAAGGTACAGTCCACAACCGCAGCTATGGAACGGCCGGAAAGGAAATTAGAGACAAAGGCACAGATGGAGGGATAGAAACCGGAGGAGGGTAGTTTAGAAATTAAAGATTTATGCCAGACTCTATCGAAGGCTTTCGATATGTCTAGTGCAATAGAAAAAGTCTTACCGAAGTCCCGAAAGGAGGATGACCAAGAGTTAGTAAGATATGAAAGAAGATCACCAGTAAAGCGACCCTTAAGGAAGCCATACTGGCGATCTGAGAGCAGATTATGAGAAGAGAAATGCTTAAGAAATTTGGAAGCAAGAATAGTTTCAAAAACTTTAGAAAGACAAGAGATGAGAGCAATTGGACGATAGTTGGAGGGTTGAGAGCGGTCACCCTTCCTTGGGACAGGTTGAATCTGAGCAAATTTCCAGCATGAAGGGAAGACGTTAGAGGATAGACAGAGACGAAAGAGTTTGCCTAGGCAGGGAGTCAGCACGGAAGCACAGTTTTTGAGAACAACAGGAGGAACACCGTCCGGACTGTACGCCTTATTAGTGTTAAGCCCAGAGAGGGTAGAAAGTACAGCTTTAGAAGTGATTAGGATATTAGGCATAAGTAAGAGAGAGGAGGGCGGAGAGGGAGGAATAGCACCGGAATCATCCAAGGTGGAGTTTCTAGCAAAAGTTTGAGCGAAGAGTTTAGCTTTGTCAGAGGAAGAAGTGATGGTTGTGCCATCAGAGTGGGAAAGGGTAGGGAAAGACGAGGAAGAGAAATTGTTGGAAAGGTTTTTGGCTAGATGCCAGAAAGCTTGGGAAGAGCTAGAGTTGGATAGTTCAGTGCATTTATTATTGATGAAAGAGTGTTTGGCAAGTCGAAGAACAGATTTGGCTTGATTCCGGGCAGAAACATATGAAGAATGAGAGTCTTGAGTTTTAAGGCGTCGGTACCGTTTGAATGCTTCCTCCTTATTGCGGACAGCAGTAGAACAGGCGTGAGTAAACCAATTTTTTTTTAGCATTAGTCTGCGAGAAAGAGAATGGAATGTATGCTTCCATGCCCGATAGGATTACCTCGGTAATGCGTTCAGCAATCTCCGAGGGTCCTCGGCCACAGAAAGCAGAAATAATTCCATGGGAAATCAAAGAAGTACTGCCGAAGAGCCTCCCAGTTGGCAGCGCCAAAGTGCCACAAGCGCCGCCGGCTAGGAGGATCGGGTGGCCATACTGGAGAGATAGGACAGGTGACAGAGATAAGTTTATGGTCGGAGGAGCCCAAAGGAGAGAAAAGATCGACAGTATAAGAAGAAGGGTTAGAAGTTAGAAACAGGTCAAGAATGTTGGGCCAATCTCCGATGCGATCCGGGATACGGGTGGGTTACTGAACTAACTGCTCTAGGTCATTTAGGATAGAAAAGACGTAGGCTTGTTCACCAGGTGGAGGTAAAGGTAATGACGTTATGATGTTTAAAAATTATCGTCCAGTATCAGTCCTATCTGTATTTTCAAAAGTATTTGAACGCATTATGTATAATAGATTATTGTCATTTATAAATAAGCATAAATTACTCTACAAGTATCAATTTGGATTTAGACAGGGATATGGAACTGATTTGGCACTGAGTGTATTGATAGATAAAGTATCAAGGGCTTTGGATACAGGAAACTTTGTACTTGGAGTAATTCTGGATTTTAGTAAAGCCTTTGATACAGTAAATCATTCTATATTACTTAAAAAACTACAAACGTATGGTATTAGAGGAGTTGCTTATAACTGGTTACAGAGCTATTTAATAAATAGATCACAATATGTATACTTACTGTGATGCACGTCAGCTCCCCAGCGACCGCGAGGGGGCGGCGGTTGGCTCCCTATCCTTTTCTTCCCTCTCCCCAGGCAGTGAAATGGGCTACAATTATCAGAGAATGTTGTTCTTTCTTTCATAGTGTTCGTATTGTTACAGACAGTCCCATGGTGGTCTTTACTTTCGTCTGTGACAACGGGAAGTATTTTATATCATAAGTAGAATATAAGATGCATTGTGGAGGGAGAGAGAGAATAGCGCGAGCGTGGTGGTAATATGTGCGTGCGTAGGTATGTGTTGCCTCCCTCACTTGAGGTGTTTTCCCGCTCGCGCGCTTTCCCGCGCCCTTGATTGGCTGGTGGCTCCTGGCGCCTTCTGCAGCCCTGCTGCCTGGTGACGTAGTCGTCTGTGATTGGCGGCCGCGGTCCTGGGACGGTGGTGCGGGCTCCTGTCCTTGTGTCTCCCTCAGAGCTCCTCATAGTGCTGTAACACTAACATCCCTTTGCAATCTATCAGCCCACCTCACCCCCCTATTGCGAACTTTCTCTACCACTGCTTTCCTTCTTCTCTCTGTATATCCTACTATTAACCCGGCAAGCGCGATAGGCCTCACGGAAGGCTTCCTATAGGGAACGCGATAGGCCTCACGGAAGCAGGACCATAAAAAAAGCTTTCCAAAAAAAAAAAGGGCCTATCAACAAAAAAAAAATTTGTCTCTAGGTGAGATAATTCCCCTCCAGTACTCATCCATGTAAATCTCACCCACCCCCCTCCCCTCCTTCCCCACCTTATTCCCCCCTCCCTCCCCTCCTCAATTATCACCTATTTTCCCTCTTATTATCATCATTTATCGGTTATTTTTCTCTCCCGCGATAATGTAGCACAAGTGGGTTGCAGAAAAGATCGATATGTACCACACAGACACCAGCCCACACCGCCCCGCTCCCCTCAGTTACCTCACAGACAGCGAGAGAGGAGGGTTGACTGTAGCTCTCTCGCCTGACATTACGACCGGGTGGCCAATATCTTCGTTTTTCACCACCCAAATGCTTTTCCCACTTATGTTAGCACTCTTGAAGGTTCATATATACATCATATATGTAAAATAAAAGCATACCGAAAACAAATAATGGTCTATATTGTAAATATAACGAATTCTGTCAGAATCCAAGGCTAGAAATACACAAATAACTACCCTAGCTCCTAGGGCTATTTAGCGCTTAACAGGTTAATTAACTGCCCTTCCCCTTGACGTTGATTTCATATATCCGTCACTGTATTATACAGCGAGCTCTCAGAGATATTATATGTACTTAGTTAGGCATTTTGGATCAGAGGGTTATCCATTTTGGCTTGGGGAGGTTTGACATACTCATCGTGTTGCCCCAACCTTAATTTCTTGGGTGTCTGCCAGGTTAGTCGATGCTAGACTGGGGAGTGGCTATCAGGTTGCAGTTTCATATGAGCATAGACTTCGTTGAGCCTATGCAACTGTACCGGATACCTGCGGAGGCCTAGGTAATTTTCTTGTCTGTGTACCTTAGAGCCTAGCACTGTGTTGGCGTGAGGGCGTTGGCCTAGTCCACCCAGCACTGTGCTAGCTCGTTAGCTTTTGACTTAGGAGGGTCGCCAGGAGAGAACCAGGTACACGAGACCTGGATCTCTCAAGAGAGCACCCCGTCATTTAATGTAAATAGGCGCACAGACTTGAGAACGACACTAGGCTACCGAGCAGGTGGCTCGGCCCAGGTAGCTTAGCCTACGACTCCCCTGCTAGACTTCGTCCACCTGGCAGACCCCCGATTAGGGTTTATAATCTCATTGTGTATATGTGTGCAGCATTATTGCTCCTTATGTTTATAGTAAGTCGTGATTGTTGCTGAGAGACCGAACCAGAGCAGGCTAGTGCCTAGTGGGAGAAAGCACATCTTTTTGTGGTTAGAGTTTAGACTGCCGACTGTTTTATAATTACACCTGTGCCAGATAACACCGTATGTCCCTACACTATATATGTTCCCACAGTAATAATACACAGTTCAGAATCCGATACGTACTTCTTAGTTGCATCTGACTTTTGCAGAAGATTCCGGCATGATGCTTTAGGACTTTCTTTGTTTCACTTTCTTTCAGACAGGAGTGACAGTTTACTAATTATTTAACGTAACGTTAATTATCCTTCTTCTAGTTTGCTATTAAATCGTTGCTGCGATTTAATTACGCTATCTACCTTTTTCCTTGTATACTTTAATAAAGTAATCGTATATTGTATGAGTATAGGCTGCTTCAGTGATCATCAGCCTATAGTGTGCACCTTTTACCGAGTCATAGGATACCTCGTTGTCCATGCACGACTCAGGGCAGTATAGGTGTTTTGTTCTCCAGTGGTTCAGGCAGGGGTTGGAACTAGTGTTACCGTTGTTGCATTTAGCCTTATCTAGTCCAATGAAGAAGAGCCCTGTGTCTTGTAGAACCTGGATCGTAACAAATGGCGACCTTGCTTAGGATTTTGTGAACTTAAGAAATACTGTGAGAGTATAGTGGTAATTTTTTTATTGAGGAATACAGTGGACACAGATTTGTTTTGGCAAGCAGTATCACACATAAAGAGGCTTCAGATAACTTTAGGTGAATAGGTGCTTGCATAAGAGATTATAGATATTTTTTTGTTTTATAAACTTGCACACTTCTCAGTATACACCATGTCTAGCAACAGCTCAGTTAACGGGGATAATCAGACAGTACAGCCTACGGGTGTTGAGCCGCAGCAGGAATTTAATGATGGCATCAGAGTTATTAATTGTGAGGCTGATGCGAGGAAGTTTGTGGAGATACCAGTAACAGCGAATCGGTTGGCGGGGATTGATTGCTATGGTCTGCGTTGTTTGGCCACGGTCCTGGGGCGTGTCGGCTTTGGCAGCATGTCTAAGAGTGACCTGGTGGCTTGTGTGTTGGGTAGTGGCAGTGGGTTGCAGGGTGGAGCGGGGGCTTGGGAGCCTTTATCCAAGCCTCCCTTCCACTCTACTCCTATCGCGCCCCCTCGGTTACAAGACCTTGGCACGCTTCCGCAATCTGATTGTCGCTGGCAGCGTGGTTTGCCCCTGGGTGAGCCACTGGGTGGGTCTCCTATAATTGCTCCTCCCCCTCAGGGTTTGACTGCTGATATGTTGTTGCAACTGGAGTTGGCTAAGATCCAGATCCAGCGTGAAGTTGAAATGGCTCAGATCCAGCGTGAAGTTGAGATGGCTAAGATTCAGGCCGAGATGGCTAAGGTTCAGGCTGAGGAGAGGACAGCATGCCGTGAGGCAGAGTTGCAGGTTGAAGCAACTAGGTACTGTGTTGAGATGGATGTTGAGAAATCTAGGGTGGAGACAACAGGGCGGCATCTCGGTTCTGGGAATCGTGGGTCTGAGTCTTTATCGCACTTGCTTAAATTAGTCCCTGTGTTCGATGAGTCTGGTGTGACTGAGTTTTTTGCACGGTTTGAGAAGAAGTGTCGGGAGCATGAGTGGCCGGAGATTAAGTGGGCAGCCCTTGTATCATCAAAGCTTGTTGGGAAAGGTCTCAAGGCATATGACTCGCTGTCATTGGAGGACTGTACTAACTATGTGGTGTTGAAGGAGGCTGTGCTCCGGGCCTATGAGTTGCAACCAGAAACCTACAGGTTGAAATTTCGGGGCGTTGTAAAGAGCAATTAAACTCGGGGAAGAGAGCTATCTGATCCAGATTATCTTAACCTATTTAACCTATATATATATATATATATATATATATAGAGAGAGAGAGAGAGAGAGAGAGAGAGAGAGAAGAGTAAGATTAAGATTACAAAAAGGGTGAGAGAGAGAGGGAGAGAGAGCATGATGCCTGAAGATTAAATGAAGGATCGTGAGATTTGGGAATTGATGGGGAGGTCGAGAAGCACCAAGCCAAGGAGAAAGGAACAAACGAAGCGCGGCAACTTGGACGAGTTAGCGAAAATCGGAGAGGAAAATGTTGTAAGTGAAGCGGAGAGAGAAACAAGATTACAGTCCCCTTCACTCTCTATCTATCTATCTATCTATCTATCTATTTATCTATTAATTTGTATGTCTATCTATTCACGTTTCTTTAGATGTATCTATCTATCGATCTATCTATCTATTCCCCTTTCTTTATATCTATATTTATCTATCGGTCTATCTATCCATCTATATATATATATATATATATATATTCACTTTTCTTTATACGTATATATCTGTCTGTCTATATATCTATCTGTTTACCTTTTTTGTCATAATGCGTTAGGATTAATGCCCGTGACTCTATATAACGATTTGCAAAAATAAATAACCGGAATTCTATTGTTACTGATCAAAGAAATCTGTAAATATGCACATATGCATAGCCTACGTGAGTTGCAGTTGGGATGTGTGTACATGCTTAGATTTATATGCAGGATTCGAAGTTGCATAATAAATCGTAGGCAGTGTCCACCATCCTTTAACTGTCTTCGTGGTGCGATGCATAAGGTGTTGATTTTCGGTGTGAGCGTCCTGGGTTCGAATCCACGGACTGCCACATGTGTTTGTAAATTTAATTAATCGATTTTAGGAGTATGGTTGGTTGTTGGAAGGAGCATAATAATTGTGTCGTAGTACAGTATAATAAACTCATTCTTGAAAGCATTTCAGATATTCTAAAATAATTTTGTTATATATATTTTCTTGGCATAATGGAGATAAGGAGATTTAACCCATTTAGTACCGGTGACATCCTTTTTATTATATTCTGCCAATTATTAGACAATTATATTCAGCTTAGTAAGGACGTCTATCCGATAAAAGTCTGCAGACTATATCAATAAGTAATCTTTTTACCAGCTATATCTCCTGGCTAAGTCATCTAAAATGTAGCTGAAATCAACCAATAAAGACGTCACCGGTACTGAAAGGGTTTATAGAGGTTAAGCTGGTACGGAAATGAAGCTTATCCATAGTTTATCCATGTTTAGCCCTTTGAGGATGCAGTTTTCATTTGATCTAGTTATATGTGGACGATTGTATACAGCTTAAGAAGGATCTGTGGTAGCTAAATGGGTTGGTGGAGATTATTCGGTAGTCTTTTTAGTGTTAGACGTCTTTCCTCGACTGAATAAAATCGTCTAACAGTAACCAGCATACCACAATCAAAGAAAGACGTCCCCGGCACTGAAAGGTTAAGGGGAGATGGGTAACTTTTCTAAATCCCCTTCTCCCGCGTGTGTAGTCCCTTTAGTTTAAAAATGTTAAGACGTTTGGCCCATTAGTTTGTCGATTTTAAGACCTTTCGCCTTACATATTTGTCAATATTAAGACCTTTTGTGCAATTTGGGTGTCGATTTTTTTTCCTGGCGAACGATAGTGAGCCCGTAATTTTGGAATAACTGGCTTTTGGCCAGGACATTTTTCTACCGAAAAATGCACAAATTAATTTCGAAGGGGAATCTAATGAATGTATTATTATGTTTGATGGAGGTCTAGGAAGGAAACTTTAAAAAAAAACAAAAAGTCATAAATACGCCCACCCCCTTTAACAGTGTACACTCGACCAAGAAACAATCTTTACACTAACGCTCTAAACATTCTGGAAGTGGGTCAAAATCTTATGATAAATCCTCACAGACGTATGTTTCACCCGATTTATTCCGTTCACGCTAGATTATTTACAGCTCACCAGTGTAAAGATTGTTTCTTGGTCGAGTGTAGGTGAACATATGTCTGAGCTAATGTGAACCCTTGAACAACAAAACGAATCTCCGAATTGTTAAGGGGAGTTTTGCGCCTGAGGGATTTCTTCGGGATCCCTTTCTCCCTCATGTTTAGCCCCATTGCTTTTGAGATTTTAAGACGTTCGCCTCATTAGTTTGGCAATTTTAAGAACTTTCACCCCATTTTTTGTTCATCTTAAGACCTTTTATGCCATTTAGGTGTCGATTTTTTCCTAGCGAGAAAAAGCGAGACTGTATTTTAAGAGGAACCGGCCTTCGGCCGGGAAATTTGTCTACCGAAAAATGTACAAATTGATCTTGTAAGAAGGTCTAGTGGGTGTACAGTACATTTTAGCTTCATGGAGGTCTAGGGAACAGACTAAAGATCTCCCCTTAATATCATGTAATGAAATCATGAAAAAGTCTGATTGAGTTAGGCATAGCTTCGAAAATATAAGGCCGATTTATGTCTTAAAATGCCCAGTTGCCCACATAAGTTATGTTCCTCTTTGTGATCTTTTGCATGGAAATATAATGCACATGATTGAAGTACGAGTGTATTTTTTTGTGCAGTGGTTGGCTCATCTGATTAGACAACTGGCAATACAAATAAACCATATTCGCAATTCATTTTAGGTTCATACTTAAGATCACGACGATGAACATAACTTATATGGGCAACTGTACGTATATTCACGAGCATAAATAATGACGCATGCATTTGAATCTGTTTCGAATGCAGACGAGACGATACAATGTTGTGATATAGACCACATGCTCCAGGACTTGGTTTTAGCTGGAGGTTTTTAGTTTGTTTACTAGACCTCCATTAAACTTAAAATTACACCCCCTAGACCCCCTTTCAAGATATATGTGTACATTTTTCTGTAGATTTTGTTTTCCGGTTCCTCTTAAATTACAGGATCACTATCGCTCGCCAGGAAAACATCAACACCTAATTGGCACGAAAGGTCTTAACATTGACAGAAATGAGGCGAAAGCTTTTAAAATCGCCAAACTAATGGGACGAACGTATATAAATACAAAAAATAAAAACCTAACAGGGCTAAACATGAGGGAGAAAGGGGACCAGAACAAACAACCATCCCCCTTTAACCTTACATATGCTCACGACTATACTTTGACATTGCCTTATTATGTTATGCTCCGTTTTCTATATTTTCAATTTTAGAATATGAACAATAATCTCAGTCAATAATAGAATCAGTTGTATTGCATTACTTCGGGTATTGACTGAGTTTTTTAGGGTCAAGCGACTGGAGTTCTCGAAAAGGAGCTCCAATCTTGACGCGATTCTTGACTTACAGTGTGCTGGCTCAATAAGCCAACAAGGTTGATAGCCTCTGAAATCCTATTTTAACTAAATCACTTTAGGGTTTCTTAGTAACAAAGTGAAGAGTATGAAAGTGGTAGAGATCCCTAATTCCAAAATATCTCACTAGGTAGGATACTAAGAAATTGTTGGTAACTTGAATATTTCATAAAATACAGGTTCGCTGTCTGTCGAACATAATAGATTTATCAAGAAATGCATTACGAAAGAGAGATAGAGAGACAGAGAGGGAGATGCTTAGACAATAGAAGGCCAATCCTACAATGTTAATATGACTGAGAGTCTGTCAACGTGTGTGTTGTGTATACGTGTTTGTGTGAGTGATATAGTGAGAGAGAGAGAGAGAGAGAGAGAGAGAGAGAGAGAGAGAGAGAGAGAGAGAGAGAGAGAGAGAGAGAGAGAGAGAAGTAGAGCAAGCGAGTGAGACAAAGGAAGAGAGTTGTTGGTGAAGTTTAGAGATAATGTTAGCGTACGTGTTTACAGACATATCTTCTTGTCAGCGTCCCCCACTTCTCTGTCTACACCGTTAGTTAGTTTGTTAAATTAGGATTTTAGAGGAAATCAAACCTTCTGGATTATTAACCAGTACACTGTAGGTCAAGTATATTTTCAGGACTGGATCCTCTTTTCGAGAACTCCAGTCCCTTGTACACCGTAACTTGCAACCGAAAAAACTATATATAGCGACCGTGGCGTGTGGCAAGAGAGGCAGGTAGACCAACATTATTTTACATTCCTCCCCCTCACACCTGTCTGGCATAAATTGGACCAAATTCGTGTAGTTGAATAAGGCATAATAGTGGCAGGTACACCCCAGAAAAAAAAACGTTATATATATATATATATATATTATATATATATATATATATATATATAACAAGTAAGTGATCACGGGCTGAGAATACAACTTAGACTAAACAGAAGCTTGGAGGAGAACACTGCGGACCCAAAAATGGAGGTGTGCAGTCTGAAATCTTGTAAGCGACCATTCATTGCTCTGAGAGAAGAGTGTGGAAGAAAGAGAATACCGTGGTGGTGGTATGTACTTACTCTAGTTGTACTTACTCTAGTTGTGTATGTGTATGTGTATGTGTGTGTGTGGGGTGGGGGGATTTTTGTAGTAAGAAAGACCAGTCTTCGTGTTCTTGGGTACCATATTGTTGCTTCAATTATCAAAGAATGAGGTTTTATTTTATTTTTGATCGTGTAGAATGTATGTTCCGAAGACCAAACTATATATATATATATATATATATATATATATATATATATATATATATACTGTATATACAGTATATATATATATACGGGATATATATATTCAGTATATATATATATATATATATATATATATATATATATATATATGTATATATATATATATATATATATACTGTACCAGTATTCTCCAATGTGTATTATTTATGGTATGGAAATATATATTTTCTCCCAAAATTAAAATATCTCCAATGGCACCAAAATGGCGGAGGTTGACCGATCTCTGTCACTATAGGATCTCTAGCGAACGAGAGAGGTCTGGTGGTACTGTGAGGGGGGGGGGGGGGGGGAGACGCGATACAAGGTAGTGGTACAAACCCCTTAATAGTAACACAGATTGGCCAACCTTCGCCATATATTGGGACTACTGGTGTTATTAGCCTCGCTTTACACTCGACAATCACATAAGGACTGGAGTTCTCGAAATGGGATTCCAGTCCTGACGCTATTCTTGACTTACAGTGTGCTAGCTTAATAATCCAGGAGGGTTGATAGCCTCTGAAGTCCTATTTTAACTAGCTTTTTTTACACTCAACTATATATTTTCCCTTAAAATATATTTTAAGGTGATGTCACATATACTTCTTTTTACGTCAATTTGTGATAAGTAAATATATTCTCATACTATTTTTTTGTATTTTCACAGTGGAATCGACAGCTAGATTGAATATATATGATTTTAAGAGACTGAACGTATATACAGTATAAGTGTGCTTAACCCTTGTAAGATCTGACGATACATTTCATTTCTATTTTCTGGCTATTATAAGACGATTAAATTCAAATTAGGAAGGATATGGAGAAGTCAGAGAGTTGAGAATGATACTCTTTACCTTTTCAATATCCACAGCTCCTTCCTAAGCTTTGTTATAATTGTCTAATAATAGGCAGAATAAACTGTGAAAATGCGTCATAGCCCTCCCATATCATAATTGCCTGAACAAAATGCGTCATAGCCCTCCCATATCATAATTGCCTGAACAAAATGCGTCATAGCCCTCCCATATCATAATTGCCTGAACAAAATGCGTCATAGCCCTCCCATATCATAATTGCCTGAACAAAATGCGTCATAGCCCTCCCATATCATAATTGCCTGAACAAAATGCCGGATAAAACAGCTCGTGTGAAACCAGTACTTGTACAGAGTGTTATTCATGGTATAAGTTTCACCAATTAATTGTATAGACAATGGTACACATTAACAGTGTTCTTCGGTTCATCTATTAACATTTTAAGATATACAGTATATACAATATTTATATGATTTTCTAATCGGCAAGTGAACTATCGAAATATCTCCCTAAATCAATCTTTCCTTCATCCTATGACTTAGACTGCTTTACACTTCGTGTGTCCAGGCATTTTGACACCTACGTTCCTTGAATTTGGTTCTCTGTCACTCTTTTGGTTATGGGGGAGACACTCGTTTATGTAGCCTGCTTTTTGTCTCCTTCATACACATTGACAAAGCAATATCTCACATGATTGAAATACAAATATCACCTTCTTGCCTTATGTTTACGGCTCCAAAATGGCGTCGAAACAAAGATGCCTGTTCTCCACACGATCCCTACATTGAAGGCCGGCGAAGGAAGGGCCATAAACGGATTGATTGCTGGTGAGGGTGGACACAAATTACATTCAAGTGGTTTACTGTAAGACACGATATTGACAGGAGAGACAGAACGGGGGAAATTAATAGGGAATAGACACAAGCACGAAATTAATGAAAGTTAGGGGCATTTTCTACAGTTTGATTTTCTGGCCAAACTTCAACCCAAACAGACACACCCATCCTAGCCCAAAAATGTCTCCAACCTTTTGTTGCATCTTTATAATGGAAATGCCAGGCCGCAGGGTGCCCTTCACGGGAGATGGGCTGTTTTTTTCTGGAACCCCTTCTCCCTCGAGTTTAGCCCATTGTTTGTTTAGATTTTAAGACGTTCGGCCCATTAGTTAGGCGATTTTAAAACTGTACGCCCCATTGTTTTGTCAACATTAAGACCTTTCATGCCATTTAAGTGTCGATTTTTTCCTGGCGAACGATAGCGAGCCTGTAATTTGGAGTAACCGGCCTTCGGCCATGACATTTTTCTACCGAAAAATTTACAAATTTATCTAAGGGGTGTTTTCTACAGTTTAATGGAGGTCTAGGGAGGAAACAAAAATATATACAAATCCAAACACTAAACAAATAAATATGCCCATCACCCCTTAAGGACGAACATCTATAAATAATAAAATCCTCACACAGTTTCAGAGTACATAATGCACCCCAAGCAACAACCACGAATAGTAGGTACTGTACTGCCGTGGGCATGGATACTGGAACTCCTCTTCATGATAATAACAACACGGTGAACATTAACTAGTGAATTAGAGTATATATATATTTGTTGTGGCTCTTGAAATTTATCATAATAGTTCGGCTCTGTTTCATAATGAGCGTTTCCATAAACTGTCCAGCAATTCCTGACCACGATTGTACAGTGGGACAAATAAATGATGTCTCGCCATATTTTGATCAATAATTAGTATTAAAAATATCTACACATGATTTTTTTTTTCGAAGGACATATAAAAACATGTGCCCACACTTAACCACCCTACTCAACATCTGATAGGCATAAATACAGTACAAAGCGAGCCAAACATGATGACAGTTGAGACATGACTTATTAGCGCTACGTGCACTCATATTTACTTGATTGAGTACACTGTAAACAAGTAAACACTTAACTGTAACGTAAATGGTACACACAATATGCATCAGTTTATCTATAAATATTAGAACACATCAACAGTTAAAACACTGTTCATATATTTGTTTTGTTTTCTATTTGAGTGAGGGAGATAAAAGGCAGAACTGCCTGTAGCAAGGGCCTCCCTCACAGTTGAAAGAGTGACAGGGCCAAAATCAAGGGACGTTCGAGCCAAAATGCCTGGACACACAGAGTTTGAATAAATTTTAGTCATAGAAAGAAGGAAAATTTGATTCTGGGAGAGAGTTCCAGATTTCAGCTATTGAATAGAAGAAAGACTGAGAGAAACATTTCACTCTTGGGTTGGAGAGGTGCACAGAATAGGGGTGGGATTGTGTTGCAAGATGGGTACCGCGTACCCTACGTAGAGGAGGTGGTAAATACTGGACGAGCTCTGAGGAACACTGATTATTGTAGTAGCGATAGATTATAGAGAGAGATATTCCATATTGCGGCAAAGAGAGAGAGATTGCAGAGAGTTGGTGAGTGGACGGGAGTTAATGCTACGAAAGCCCTTCCTCTCTACTTTGTCTTGGATTGCGGTGTGAGAGGATCCCCCCCAACACATGCGAACAGTACTTAATACAAGGACGCACTGTGCCCCTGTAGATAGCAAGAAGCTTCGCAAGGGTAAAGAACTCTTTGAAGCGGTTCAGCACACCCATCTTTTGAGAGGCTGCTTTAGCAAGACTAGTAATATGATCCTTCCAAGTGAAAGGAGAAGAAAAAGAGACACCAAGAATATTGAGAGAAGATGAAGGATGGAATTTTGTATTGTTGAAGTATATGGTATAGTCTTCTGGGAGTTCCGGACGGGTAGTAAGATGGACAAAATAGGTTTTGGAAGCATTAAAGGCAACAAGGTTTTCTCTGCCCCAATTGGAAATAGTAGTTAGATCAGAAGATAAGTGTTGTATGCCTTCACTATGTTTGTTTCTCAGGGATTGCTGGCTTGGGCGTTCTGGAAAACTAATTGAGTAGTGTAAGGTAGAGTCGTTTGCGTATGAATGAATGGGACTGGAGGTACAGTTGAGAAGATAATTTAGGAAAATTAGAAAGCGAATGGGAGATAGGACAGAGCCCTGAGGAACACCAGAGTTGATAGGCTGAAGAAGTGAGCGATGGCCGTCCACAACCGCAGCTATGGAACGACAGGAAAGGAAATTAGAGACAAAGGCACAGATGGAGGGATAGAAACCGAAGGAGGGTAGTTTAGAAATTAAAGATTTGTGCCAGATACTATCAGAGGCCTTCAATATGTCTACTGCAATAGAAAAGGTCTCACTGAAGTCCCTAAAGGATGATGACCAAGAGTTAGTAAGATATGAAAGAAGATCACCAGTAGAGCGACCCTTAAGTGGCGATCTGAGAGTAGATTATTATGTTCCTTCCAGCAACCAACTATACTCCTAAAATCGATTAATGAAATTTACAAACACATGTGGCAGTCCATGGATTCGAACCCAGGACGCTCACACCGAAAATCAACACCTTATGCATCGCACCACGAAGACAGTTAAAGGTTGGTGGACACTGCCTACGATTTATTGTGCAACTTCGAATCCTGCATATTAATCTAAGCATGTACACACATCCCAACTGCAGCTCACGTAGGCTATGCATATGTGAATGGAAAGAGCAATTAATGGGGCCTTAACAAAGGAGTACAAAGGAGTACAAAGGAAATCAAGCAACAACAGATCTAGTGACCCTTCTAGGTTGCTTGTCCTCCAAAACACTGAGGATCAAGTGTCCAAACAGTGGTTTAGAGTGGGTAAGGGAACATTGGAAAGGGAATTACTGCCCTGGAACTAATGTCCGTGGCAGGATTAGGAAGTTAGTAGGGGACAGATGGGTTAGTAACTGAGGGGGGGATAAAATAAAGTTATTAATTTACAAACGCAGTCAGTCGCGGGTTTGATGCGAGATATTTGTCTAGGCGGAGTTTAAATGAATCAACGGTGATTCAGTCTATAACGTTTCGGGGAAGCCCATTCCACAAGTTGACAACTCGATTGAAGAAGAAATTCTTAGATTCGTGTGAGTTAAAAGATTTACCAATAATTTTGCAACCGTTTCCCCGCGTGTAATTAGATTGGTCGATAGTGAAGTACTTACTACAGTTCATATTGTCGATGCCTTTGATGATTTTGAACACTTGAATTAAGTCGCCTCTTAATCTGCGCTGGGTTAAAGGAAATAGATTTAATTCTCTAAGACGCTCTTCGTATGGTTTGTTCTTTAGGCTAGGTATCATTTTGGTAACTCTACGTTGAACTCGTTCTAGCTTGTTTATATCTTTTTGGTAACAAGGGCACCAGGATTGAACGCAGTATTCCAGAAGAGGGCGGACTAAGGAATTGTAAAGGGTTAGGATAACTTCTTTGGATTTATGCTCAAATGACCTGCCTATGAAGCCAATTATTTTGTTTGCCTTCTTAACAACTTCTGAACATTGTTGACTCGGTTTTAGGCTACTCGATATTGTTACTCCCAGATCGGTTTCTCTGTTTACATTCTTAAGCTGAGTGCCATTCATCGAATAGTTTGCTTTCTCATATAGGTATCCGATATGTAGTACTTTACATTTATCCGCATTGAAACTCATTTGCCAAATTTGGGCCCAACATGACAATTTATCTAGATTGTGTTGCATATCGTCAACTTGTTGTTAACCACTAGGGAAGGCCTCTCGATAAATTACCCCTGAACCAATATCAATTATTATGTTCCTTCCAGCAACCAACTATACTACTAAAATCGATTAATGAAAATTACAAACACATGTGGCAGTCCGTGGATTCGAACCCAGGACGCTCACACCGAAAATCAACACCTTATGCATCGCACCACGAAGACAGTTAAAGGATGGTGGACACTGCCTACGATTTATTATGCAACTTCGAATCCTGCATATTAATCTAAGCATGTACATACATCCCAACTGCAACTCACGTAAGCTATGCATATGTGAATGAAAAGAGCAATTAATGGGGCCTTAACCACTAGGGAAGGCCTCTCGATAAATTACCCCTGAACCAATATCAATTATTATGTTCCTTCCAGCAACTAACTATACTCCTAAAATTGATTAATGAAATTTACAAACACATGTTGCAGTCCGTGGATTCGAACCCAGGACGCTCACACCGAAAATCAACACCTTATGCATCGCACCACGAAGACAGTTAAAGGATGGTGGACACTGCCTACGATTTATTATGCAACTTCGAATCCTGGATATTTATTTACAGTAAGCATGTACACACATCCCAACTGCAACTCACGTAGGCTATGCATATGTGAATGGAAAGAGCAATTAATGGGGTCGTTCCACTAGGGAAGGCCTCTCGATAAATTACCCCTGAACCAATATCAAGAATTATGTTCCTTCCAGCAACCAACTATACTCCTAAAATCGATTAATGAAAATTACAAACACATGTGGCAGTCCGTGGATTCGAACCCAGGACGCTCACACCGAAAATCAACACCTTATGCATCGCACCACGAAGACAGTTAAAGGATGGTGGACACTGCCTACGATTTATTATGCAACTTCGAATCCTGCATATTAATCTAAGCATGTACACACATCCCAAATGCAACTCACGTAGGCTATGCATATGTGAATGGAAAGAGCAATTAATGAGAAGAGAAATGCTTAAGAAATTTGGAAGCAAGAATAGTTTCAAAACTTTAGTGATACAAGAGATTAGTAAAAATGGACGACAGTTGGAGGGTTGAGAGCGGTCACCCTTCTTTGGGACAGGTTTAATGAGAGCAAACTTCCAGCAAGAAGGGAAGACGTTAGAGGAGAGACAGAGACGAAAGAGTTAGCCTAGACAGGGAGTCAGCACGGAAGCATAGCTTTTTAGAACAATATGAGGAACACAGTCCGGACCGTACGCATTCTTAGTATTAAGCCCAGAGAGGGTAGACCGTACATCTTTAGAAGCGATTAGGATATTAGGCATAAGTATACCTAATTATTGAAATAACAGGGTTGGATAACCCAATACCAAAGGAAAACCCAAAACCATTACCATCAACGGCAGGAGCCACAAATCACCACTATCGAATTGTGTCCATAACCCGCCGGAAGAGAGACTCGAAGCGGTGACTGGACGACTCGGCCCATGGGACAACTCGGCTCGGACAGCTCGGCCCACTTTTGGACAACTCGGCCACGACGGCGAGACAACTCGGCCCATTATTTGAGACAGCTCGGCCCCATGTTTTGCTATGGGGCAATTTGACGAGACCAGTCAGGATTAGGATGGGGAGAGCTAAATGGAGGGTTTATGGGTGAGGCCATGTATGCAGCACCAAATCCTGTCCTTGGCGTATGCACAGTTTATACAGCTTAAGAATGTAAACAGAGAAACTGATCTGGGCGTAACAATATCGAGTAACCTAAAACCGAGTCAACAATGTTCAGAAGTTGTTAAGAAGGCAAACAAAATAATTGGCTTTATAGGCAGGTCATTTGAGCATAAATCCAAAGAAGTTATCCTAACCCTTTACAATTCCTTAGTCCGCCCTCTTCTGGAATACTGCGTTCAATCCTGGTGCCCTTATTACCAAAAAGATATAAACAAGCTAGAACGAGTTCAACGTAGAGTTACCAAAATGATACCTAGCCTAAAGAACAAACCATACGAAGAGCGTCTTAGAGAATTAAATCTATTTCCTTTAACCCAGCGCAGATTAAGAGGCGACTTAATTCAAGTGTTCAAAATCATCAAAGGCATCGACAATATGAACTGTAGTAAGTACTTCACTATCGACCAATCTAATTACACACGGGGAAACGGTTGCAAAATTATTGGTAAATCTTTTAACTCGCACGAATCTAAGAATTTCTTCTTCAATCGAGTTGTCAACTTGTGGAATGGGCTTCCCCGAAACGTTATAGACTGCAGCACCGTTGATTCATTTAAATTCCGCCTAGACAAATATCTCGCATCAAACCCGCGACTGACTGCGTTTGTAAATGAATAACTTTATCCTCCCCTCAGTTACTAACCCATATGTCCCCTACTAACTTCCTAGTCCTGCCACGTTAGTGGCAGGGCAGTAGTTCCCTTTCCAATGTTCCCTTACCCACTCTAAACCACTGTTTGGACACTTGATCCTCAGTGTTTTGGAGGACAAGCAGCCTAGAAGGGTCACTAGATCTGTTGTTGCTTGATTTCCTTTGTACTCCTTTGTACAGCCTTTTCCCTAATATTTTTATTATGCTATTTAGGCTCAACTGTTAGGTTAATTTAAGTTAGGTTAGGTTAGGTTAGGTTAGGTTAAGATAATATAATTGTATAAAGGAAAAAAAAATCGTGCCAAGGGGCCTAAGATTTTCACGCATGCGCAGAGGACAGGATTTGCAGGATTTGGTGCTGCATACATGGCCTCCCATTTATGGCGTGTGTGTAATGTGGGCGAAATGTTCGTTTATTGTATAATTATGTCAAATGCTAGTTCTCTCAATTCATAATGTGTAGGTTAGGTTAGGTTAATTAAGAGTTGTCTCGTAATTAACACGGGGCCGAGCTGTCTCGTTTTTACTGGGCCGAGCTGTCTCGCCGTGGGCCGAGCTGTCCTGGCCGAGCTGTCCCGTGGGCCGAGTAGTCTAGCATTCACTAGAAGCAGCTCTCCCAGGACAGCAACAATAAGGTACCACAGTCGCCCATAGCACCACACCAGCAGAGGCGCGCGGCTTATCCTACGTATAACATACGCAGGACAGGACATCCACCACAGTTTGCTAGTCTATACCCCCGGGCGCCAGGTGAACAATGGCCATCCGCACCTGGGACAGACTGGACTATACGGAGGAGGACTTTATGTTAATTGGACACCGACCTCCTTCATTCCTCTTCAACCAACCAGGCGTTTAATGCACCACTACAACAGCTAGACAAGGTTGTGCTTGGAATGCCACGAGACAAGAAGATAAGCAAGCCATTCCATACCAGCCTCTAAATGGAGAGAGGCCTCCAACTATGTAAATGATTTATCACATTTACCATTAGCCATCAAGCTACTACATTTTAGTATTACTAAATAAAGCACACTATTCCCAATTTATTCATGTATGCATTGTATTTTTAAGACTTTAGACAACCAAGCAATAAATCACAAACGATATTTTCCATGCCCCTTATGTTCCGGAAACCGCCGACACGTCACTCTCTGTAAAGTCCAATACTACCTGGCCGAAATCAGGTTTGAGTTAGACAAGTCGAGGCACTGTGTCCCATGGAGTTTCTGTGGGAGAATATACATGATCAACTCAACTGGATAGCACCATCCGAATGAGGCTATCCAAAATCCTCTAAATCGTGCCCTGCAAGCAGAGACTGTAACCAGAAGAGAGTGTGTGTGAGGAGGCCGTCCAGGAAGTGACCCGCGATAGTGCTACCTGTGTGGAGGTTCCTCTGGACCGTACCCCCTCGGCACCCAGGCCAGACGCACTCCGGACTTGGTCGCTCCACGTGTGTCAGATCTGTATGAGGCCACCTCTGCTATAGTCCTACCCGAAACTAAGTGCTTTCTGTTTTACTTATCGTGTTGTGTGATTATTGCAAGGTTGTGTAGGCCATGTTATGTGTTCCATTAACGTAAAAAACAGAGATCTTTGATTCTTTTCTTAGTCCCTTTACTTTATTACTCGTGTCTTGAGTACAGTACAAACGCTATCCTGGGATTGATCTATATATATACTTCGTAATATATATTCAGTTATTACTAACAGATTATAAATATAGCCATTCAGCCCGATTACCCGCACACTACACATAAATACTGTGAACACCCCTGACAGATCTGATTTTAGGTTAATTAGAATCATCAGGGTACGCATATCGGTTATAAATGTTCACAGAGTGTATTACTTGTCGTGCCTCTAAGTAATGTTCACAGAGTGTATTACTTGTCGTGCCTCTAAGTAATGTTCACAGAGTGTATTACTTGTCGTGCCTCTAAGTAAACTCCCTTTGATTTATGCTTCCTGGCTTCACACCCAGTTTAAACATTTAACTTGAATTCATAGTAATTCCATTTTGCCCATATCGCGTTAATGTTTATATGTAGAGGGCTTTGATCTTTTCTATAAGACGAATGTTTGTTTGCTCAGTTCCCGGAACTGCGAGTATTAAATTTAACCATATACTGTATGTTAGTACAGAATTAAAACCTTTTCCCTTATTTTTAAATCACTAGTTATTTGCCCTTCAACTGATATTTATATATCATTTATTAGGTCTATTTGAGATGTCGTGACCTAATTATTTTGACCCCTTACCGCATCACCTTTTTACCACGCGCTAACCTTGACCTTTAGGATATCCATTGTCCTTTGAGACTAGCCGGTCTATTAGTATTTATACGAGCTATGTATTCATCACTTGTTACTTAATTGTGATTTATCTATTATTCGTGTCAATTGATTATGCATTATCCACACTTCAAGAATAATATGATTCCTTCTTGAAGCAGGTTAGAGAGTGTTTTTCCCAATAGATATCACTCAACCTAATAACCATTCATATTCTATGCCAAGTGCCCTGATCCAAAGTGAAATAAAAACTTGTGAAACCCAACCGTGTATTCTGTATCGTTGGTAGAGATTGAGGAGATTTATAATTGTATATCCGGAGTAAGCTGTGTTCCTGCCGAGTTTGTAGTTCTTAAAAGCTTTCCTATAGTGGAAAGAGTGAACTAAGATACACGGGCAATTATTATTGCCCGGCATAACAATTATGTTATAATTAAATGTTCATTTGTACAGAATATGTTGTTATATCGAAGTACCTAATACTGCTTAACTGAAGAATATTAAACAGTTATAACTAATAAGGGGAGATTTATTTCCTCATTCTGTATTTTATTTTATTTTTTGTTTCTCCCTAGACCTCGATCAAGCTTAAACACCCCACCCCCACCCAAGACATAAACACCCCACCCCCACCCAAGACATAAACACCCCACCCCCACCCAAGACATAAACACCCCACCCCCACCCAAGACATAAACACCCCACCCCCACCCAAGACATACATTTGTAAATTTGTTGATAGAAAAATGTCCCGGCTAAAGGCCGGTTTCTCTTAAATTACAGGTTTGCTATCGCTCGCCAGGAAAGAAATCGACACTTTAGTGACACAAACAGTATTAACATGGACAAAAAAAGGGGGCGAAAGGTCTTAAAATTCCCAAACTAATGGGCCGAACGTCTTATATTCTAAAAACTAATTAGCTAAACATGAGAACGAAGGGGGACCAGCAAAAATGGCCCATATCCCTTTATACAAGGCCTTTGAGAAGAAAAGGAATCCAGGTATTTTCTCAAGCTACCCAAAGTGATATTGCTACCTGGGGATGAATATAGTTAGTTAACCCACTGAACCCCAGCTAATTTAGAATAAATGTACATCGAGAGACCAGCGGATTTGGCCTTTTTGTTTTTAAATAGCTTAAATAGGTGAGAAATGAAGAATAACACACAACAAAACACTCACCTCGGTCATTTGGGGGTCCTATGGGGGGGAGGGGGGGGGGGGGCACCCTCAGCAATCAGCTGATGCCGAGCGGCCTTCAAGATTCCCGCTCCTCCTCTTCTTCCCCACTTGGTGGGGAGTCAACTATCTTATGGGAAGCGTTAGGGGAGCGATAAACATAGTTAGGCGACGAGGTAAACGAGGTAACTGGGCCGGGAGGGAGGTGGGAGGCGCCCAGTCCTTCCACTCCCGCGCTCTCTCTCACCACTCCCCACCGCGGTGGGACTTGGGTATTGCCAATTGATAAGTATTGCCACTGTTGTGCAACATCATAAGGTATATCCCACATGAATTTGAACCCTCTAGCTACCATATGATAAGAATAAATATATAAACACTGGGCTCTTTCTATTGGACTAGGTATGCGGCAACAAGCAACAACGGAAAACGCTAGATCCAACCCTTATCTATAAACCCAGGCAACAAACCACCCTAAACTGTCAAGAGTCCTGCCTGGACAACAAGGTATCCTATAACTCGGTTACAGGGTGCACGCACTATAGACTGCTGATAGTCAAGCAGGCTATATAAAAGATCACACAATTAAGTTGACTTAAAGCTTCAAGGAAAAGATAGATAACGGAATTAAATTGCAGAAATAATTTAATAACAAACTAGAAGAAAGTACATTTAACGTTACGTTAATTAATACAACTAATCACCCCTGCGTGAAAGAAGGTGAAAGCAAACAGTCCTCAAAACATCGTACAGGTAGACAAGATGCGAGTTTCTAAACTGCATGTGGCTACTGTAGGATCTGATGCTTAGCAAAGAAAGTACGTTATGGATTTAGAGAACTCTTAACTCATAAGCAGGAAAAAATACTAGTGATAGGCCATACAGTGTATAATGGCATAGGTATAATTAAATAAAGGTAGCAACTAGCAACATAAACACATACAGGTGTGCTTCTCACTCTTAGTCAGGCAAGCCTGCTCGGACAGATTCTCTAAGCCACACCCTGACTCACAATGCTCACAAAAACGGTAAACTGTGGCACAATAACAAGCATACAGAGATAATAAACCCCTAGCTGTTAATCTGCCAGGTGGCAGAGGTCTAGCCGGAAGGATATAGGCTTCGGATACCCAGGCTGAGCCACCTGCTCTAGCCTAGGGACGTTCCCAAGTCTGTGCGCCAAATTACTCTAATTGAAAGGGTACTCTCTTGAGAGACTCAGATCGCAAGTATCTGACTCTCTTCTGGCGACCCTAAAACAAAAGCAAGACGTGCTAGCGCAGTGCTGAGTGGACTAGGCAAGGGCCCTCACACAACACAACACTAGACACACAGGGACACAGACAAGAAAATGCCCCCAGACTCCCACGGGTATCCTAGTAAAGTCGTGCGGGTCCACAGGACTCGCACCAGCAGACTTTACTTAAAGGATCGCAAAAAGCCTCCCCTCCGGTCTAGCCCCTGCTAACCTGACACAAGAACATACTAGCAAGCATGAAACCACCAAATATGAGACAACAAAAAAGCTTCCTAGGTCTCATTAACAATTACGTCTCTGCATAAGGCCCAAAATCCTATCTAGTTATCTGAGAGCTCGTCGTTAATACAATAATAGATATAAGGTCTATCAAGGGGATGGGATAATTAAATAGATTGGTGAAGTAGTGGAAGGAAGGTATACAAAGTAAGAGAGAAAGTTTCTAAGTGGGGTTGAGAGGGATAGATATCAAGGGGGTCCGAAGGGTACGACAGTGAGGTGAGCTCTGAGTCTTGAATCTGTCTGGACCCCACCCTAGGCATACAAAATACATCCCAGGCTTGGCAATACTCAACACTGTTGCCTGGTCAAAATCCTCTACCCCGTGCGTGAGTCGAAACTAAGCCTAACGTTGCAATCAAATGCATATGGCAATGCTTCAGGCTCGTCCCAAGCTGGCAAGCGAAGCAACGTCCCAAGCCGGTCTCTCTCTCCCGCTCGTCTCCTCCCGCCCTCACTAGACTTAAATCTTATATATTATAATGAAATAATCAACTATCGAGAATAAAATATACTAAGATGCGTTGGTTAAGAATAAGGGCAGCTTCAAGCTGTGAAACAACATAAGAATATCCCAGACATTAGTTACGTTGTCGTAGGATATATACTAAGGAAAAGCCTGCCGACCGGCTGCCACCAGCCGGTTTCTAAACAGGTGGGCAGCCGACGCGCGCGCATGCCCGCACGTGGCTACTATGCAGAAGTGTCACACCTCCCCCAATATATAAGACCCTTGACTAAGTTCTTCATATCTAACAGAAAGTTTCTCATTGTACCACACACTGTTGCGACACAAGGCACTATATATAAAACAAATAAAGACTGTTGCGCTCCACCGAGCAAGTTCAACTAACTTAGCGACAATAAGCGAAAACATTCAACTTAGATACTGCTACAACATCTTATACAAAATTCTACACGTTATAAAAAAAAAAAAAAAAAGAGTTTGTATAAGGTTTTTAGTTTTTAATTTGTTTTTTTCGGCTGAACTACAGTGACAGCCTATTTTCCTCCATACTCAACCCTCAATCCTGTGGCAGTCTAACCAACATCATCCACCCTTGATAGACAATCCGCTATCACGTTATCAGAACCGGCAATATGGCGTATGTCCAGATTATACTCCTGAAGCATGAGTGACCACCTGGTCAGCCTCATATTTCGGTTATGAAACTGATTCAAGAATTTCAGAGGGTGATGATCGGTATAAACCACTACAACTGGTCCGAAAGCAGGAACATATACATTGAAGTGCCTGAGCGCCAGCACTATCGCCAGGAGTTCTTTTTCAATTACAGAGTAATTCCTTTGTGCACTATTAAATTTTTTACTGTAAAAACTCACTGGATGTTCGATACCTTCATCATCTGTCTGTAACAAGACAGCCCCAGCCCCTACGCCACTGGCATCAGTCGCTAGCTGAAAAGGTCTGCTGAAGTCCGGGGCCCTGATTATGGGGTGGGTATATAACAGGTGTTTCACCAAGGAAAACGCCTCTGCTCACTCAGGAACCCACCGGAACTTCTTGTCCTTAGATAATAAGTCAGTTAAAGGTGCAAGTACAGTCGAATAGCCTTTGATGAAGCGACGATAACAGCCTATCATACCTAGAAACCGCATGATTTGTTTCTTAGTCGTAGGCTAGGGAAACTGATCGATGGCTTTGATCTTTGTCTGTGGAGGGCACACCTGACCCATCCCCACCTCGAACCCCAGGTATAAAACTGTGGCTTTGACAAAATCGCACTGACCCAGGTTTACCACCAAACCTGCTTCATTCAGTTTATTAAAAAGCTGTCCGATGTGAGCACAGCGACTGTTAAAATCATCGTCGTATATTATGACATCATATAGGTACACCGTGCAGTTGAGAATGTCAGCTACAATGTTGTTCATTAATTTCTGAAACGTTGTAGGGGCATTTTTCAGCCCGTATGGCATAACATGGCAACGATATGTGGCACCGTCCACCACAAACCCACACACCTCTCGTGCTCGCTCAGACAAGGGCACTTGCCAATAACCCTTAACAAGGTCTATCTTAGTGAGGAACTTGGCTTTTCCTATCTTATCCACACTGTCGTCCATGCGAGGGAGATGGTAGGCATTTGTGGGGGTTAAACCATTCAACCTGTGGAAATCTATACAAAACCGCACCTTGCCATCTGGTTTGGGCTGCAGTGTGACTGGGGAAGTCCACCTTACTGCACCCTCAGAAATCAGCCCACGTTTTAGCATATAATCCAGCTCTTCCCTAAGTGCTGGTAATTTAATAGGGGGAACACGGTATGGCACTGATTTAAAGGGCGGGTGGTCCCCAACATCGACATCGTGCACCGCTTGAGTAGTGAGGCCAGGATGCTCCGCGAAAACAGCTGGGTTTGAATCAAACAAGTGCTGCACAGCTACACGCTGTTGCTCAGGCAGGTGCAATATCAACTCATGAGCCACTTGTCTAGAATTCCCCGCCCACTGATCCGCGGAAGCATGACAATCCCAATTATCCTCCCCCGCAGCTTGACTGTCCCTTCCTCCTTCTCCACCACGATCGCTGCAGATCAACACTGGGACAGTGAGAGGCTCGGAGGGGCGCCTCACATACTCTTTCATCAGATTTACATGGCAAAGTTGGTTCTCTTTCTTACGATCAGGAGTAGCTACTAAATAGTCGAGATCAGAAACCTTCCTTACAACCCGATACGGACCAGAATACTTGGCAGACAAGGGATGTCCCACCAGAGGCAGTAGTATCAGTACCTCCTGATCTACTTCAAACTCCCTCAGCTTCACCTTCTGGTCGTATCTGTCCGTCATCTGAGCTTGTGAACTCTTAAGGTTCCGACCTGCTACCTCCAAGCTCTTTAGCATTCTCTCACGGCTTTCAACTACATACTTTAGAAGCGAGCATGGCTTTGTGACTCCCTCCCAGATCTCCTTGACTATGTGGAGGGGCCCCCTGACCCTGTGTCCAAAAACCAACTCGTTCGGGCTAAATCCCAAGCTCTCCCCAGGTACTTCTCTCGCAGCAAATAAAACGTATGGGAGACCTAGATCCCAGTCCTTCCCATTTTCCATGCAATAACACCGCAACATACTCTTGAGAGTCGAGTGCCACCTTTCCAAAACTCCCTGACTCTCGGGATGGTAGGCAGATGACACCACAGACACTATCCCATGTTGCTGCATGGTCTGCTTAAACAGAGCAGAAGTAAAATTGGATCCCTGATCAGACTGGATCTCCTGAGGGCAGCCATAACGAGAGAAATAGACAAGTAGGTTTTTGACAACAGTCTTAGCCATCCCGTTGCGCATGGGGTAAGCATCTGGATACCGTGTTGCTACATCCATTACAGTTAGTAAACATTTATTGCCGGCACTAGTGGAGGGCAATGGGCCAACCATATCGATAACTACTTTGCTGAAGGGCGGCCCAATGACAGGGATGGGTTGTAACGGGGCTCTCGGGATGACCTGATTGGGTTTCCCAACAACTCGACAAGTGTGACACTGTGTCACCCATGACACGACACTCGCCTTTAACCCAGGCCACCAGAAAAGCTTGCTCAGAGCTGCCTCCGTCTTATGTGCCCCCAGGTGCCCTGCCAAAGGCACATCATGAGCTAATCTCAATAAGCTCTCACGGCACACCCTCGGTACTACTAACTGGTCCACTAATCCTGACCCGCCATCCCACTTTTTCTTGGGATCCTGATGTCTCCGATACAAGATCCCCTCGGACAAGAAAAAATCACCAGGCTGCGCATCCCCATCGCTCTCAAGTTCGATAGCACCATTACCACACGCCCTGACTTCAGGATCTTCCAGCTGCAAGGAACATATATCAGCAGGTGCGAGATTATCCAAGTTCATCTTAAATAATTTATTTCCACCTCCAATGTCCCGCTCAGCAATCCTTTCCTCACGCTGCGCATAACGATGCTGTCGCAGAGTCTCTTCCTGCCCTGCACCTGCACTAGCGGTGACAGGCCCCGGGGCCTCTCCAGACTCTAACATAGGTGCCAATAATGAGTCACCAAGAAACACTGCCGGCTCAAAACTCTCCAATTGACCAACACCTCCCGTTTTCTTGTGACCTTTCCTCTGCGGTATGATAGACTGAGGTGGTGGCTGCAAGGCTCCGGATGTCTGAGAACGCGTCACAACACACACCATGGTTTGTACGCTACACTTCTCAACCCACTCCTGTTCCTCCCTACTAACGTCGGCCGCCTTCTCGGCAACGACCAAGGGTGAAACCTTAGAAGCAGGCACCGCAAAGTCGTTGCCGAGGAGGAGGTCGACGCCCCCAACAGGCAAGTTCTCTATAATTCCTACATCCAGCTCCTTCGCCACACCACCCACCTCCAGCTCCATCCGCACCAGCGGGTAGGACTTCGTAGCATTGATCCCCTGAACTACCACCACCCGAGCAGTGTTAATCGGTCTACCAGTAAAGTTCTTTAACAAGGTCTGAGAAGCCCCCGTATCACGCAATAGCTTAACTCCTCGCCTTTCGCCAGCCCACCTCACAAAACCATGCCCTCTATGAACCCCAAAGACGTCGCGGACAGGGTTCGAGCCTTCTGGACTCGTGAACACAGGCTGTGTCCCACCCTCTGACGAACTACCCTTGGCAAACTCAGAAGATATAGGCGACACCAATTGCTGCGGGCCAATGACACAACCTTCTTTGGGAGCTTGTTCGGACAACCATTTGCAAAGTGACCCTCCTTGTGACATGCAAAGCACTCTTTACTCTTTGGTTTCCCTTGGGAGTGGGAGGTACCATTAGACTTCTTATACGGGACGGTATTTGGTTTATGTTCAGTTTTATTGTCAGTGCTAGATGGTTTTGTGTATTTATGTGTATCAAAATTCTTGGGAGGGGGAGGGGTACGATCCTTTGCACCAGACTCACTCCTAGCTGCTGCTCCGCACCCTCGAATTAATGACAGTCGGAGGTCAGCCATTTCTGCTGCCTCCTGGAGAGTTCTAAGATTGTTTTCCTTTATATTTAATGTTAAGTCCCCACCTGTGCACTTGAAGAACTGCTCCAAGAGAACCAGCTCACTCAACTCCTCAAAAGTAGCTGCCCTCTCAGAACGCAGCCAATGTCTTAGTGCATCAGACAAGTCCCGGGCGTGTTCTAGGAAGGTCCTATCCTTGCCCTTAGTAACACCCCGAAACTTCAAGCAGTAAGTTTCTGGTTGTAACTCATAGGCCCGTAGCACAGCTTTCTTTAGCTCATCATAAACTACATAGGACTCTAAAGGTAGTGCATCATACACTTTTAGCCCCTTTCCTAGTAGTCTTGATGAAACTAATACTGCCCACTTTTCCTGAGGCCACTGGTGTTCCTGACACTTCTTCTCAAATCGCATAAAAAACTCAGCCACACATAATTCATCGAACACAGGAACTAGTTTAAGCAGGTGCGACAATGATTGGTCCCGATGTCTGTTACCTCCCCCAATATTTCGCCCTGTTACCTCCACTCGAGATCTCTCCAGCTCCCTGTCAGCTCGATGCCTAGTAGACTCTGCCTGCAGTTCAGCCTTTCGTATAGCAACCTCAGCCTGAGCTCTAGCAACCTCAGCCTGCACACTAACCTGTCTTTCGGCGGCCTCAACCTGAGCTCTAGCGGCCTCAACCTTGGCCATCTCAAGCCGAAACAACAAATCTGGAGTCAACCCTTGAGGAGGGGAAGGTGCATTTAATGGAGAGGGTCCCCGTGATTGAATTCCACGCTGCCATTGACCATCAACTTGGGGGTATGTACTAAATTCAGGCACCCTGACGTTTGATATGGGGGTAGAGTGGAGGGGGGCTGGGGACCGGGGCCCCCAGTCACCTCTCCACTCAGGTATCTCCCTTCTAAACCCAATATCAAAGTCCTCAGCTGATCTTTCCTCATGCCACTTAAACCCTGGTGACCCTGAAGACCTGCCACACACTTTAAGCCATACTTATTCAGCTTCAACACCCTGGCAGCGGTAAGGGGCACCTCTAAAAATCTTCTAGCACCCTCCTCGCTATCGACTAGCCACTCCACAGGTCTTTCTCCCTCCGAGCCCGTATCGTGACCTGACCCATCACTGTGTTCTGATGTATTAGACATGTTTGTGTACTGCAGTAATTATCACGGTTATAGAATGTGCCTTATCTCCTATGCAAGTATGTATATACTAATGTTATTTAAAGTATTTTAATGTGTTATATTGGTTGCTCCAAAAAAAAACTATGTCCACTGTATTCCTCTAATCATAAGGAATCTCAAAACAAATGACCACTATATTCCTCTGTTCAGTAAATCCTATGCAAGGTCGCCATTTGTTACGTTCTGGGATATATAAACACTGGTCTCTTTCTATTGGACTAGGTATGCGGCAACAAGCAACAACGGAAAACACTAGATCCAACCCTTATCTATAAACCCTGGCAACAAACCACCCTAAACTTGCCTGGACAACAAGGTATCCTATGACTCGGTTACAGGGTGCACGCACTATAGACTGCTGATAGTCAAGCAGGCTATATAAAAGATCACACAATTAAGTTGACTTAAAGCTTCAAGGAAAAGATAGATAACAGAATTAAATTGCAGAAAGAATTTAATAACAAACTAGAAGAAAGTACATTTAACGTTACGTTAATTAATACAACTAATCACCCCTGCGTGAAAGAAGGTGAAAGCAAACAGTCCTCATAACATCGTACAGGTAGACAAGATGCGGGTTTCTAAACTGCATGTGGCTACTGTAGGATCTGATGCTTAGCAAAGAAAGTACGTTACGGATTTAGAGAACTCTTAACTCATAAGCAGGAATAAATACTAGTGATAGGCCATACAGTGTATAATGGCATAGGTATAATTAAATAAAGGTAGCAACTCGCAACATAACCACATACAGGTGTGCTTCTCACTCTTAGTCAGGCAAGCCTGCTCGGACAGAGTCTCTAAGCCACACCCTGACTCACAATGCTCACAAAAACGGTAAACTGTGGCACAATAACAAGCATACAGAGATAATAAACCCCTAGCTGTTAATCTGCCAGGTGGCAGAGGTCTAGCCGGAAGGCGATAGGCTTCGGATACCCGGGCTGAGCCACCTGCTCTAGCCTAGGGACGTTCCCAAGTCTGTGCGCCAAATTACTCTAATTGAAAGGGTGCTCTCTTGAGAGACTCAGATCGCAAGTATCTGACTCTCTCCTGGCGACCCTAAAACAAAAGCAAGACGTGCTAGCGCAGTGCTGAGTGGACTAGGCAAGGGCCCTCACACAACACAACACTAGACACACAGGGACACAGACAAGAAAATGCCCCCAGACTCCCACGGGTATCCTAGTAAAGTCGAGCAGGTCCACAGGACTCGCACCAGCAGACTTTACTTAAAGGATCGCAAAAAGCCTCCCCTCCGGTCTAGCCCCTGCTAACCTGACACAAGAACACACTAGCAAGCATGAAACCACCAAATATGAGACAACAAAAAAGCTTCCTAGGTCTCATTAACAATTACGTCTCTGCATAAGGCCCAAAATCCTATATAGTTATCTGAGAGCTCGTCGTTAATACAATAATAGATATAAGGTCTATCAAGGGGATGCGATAATTAAATAGATTGGTGAAGTAGTGGAAGGAAGGTATACAAAGTAAGAGAGAAAGTTTCTAAGTGGGGTTGAGAGGGATAGATATCAAGGGGGTCCGAAGGGTATGATAGTGAGGTGTGCTCTGAGTCTTGAATCTGTCTGGACCCCACCCTAGGCATACAAAATACATCCCAGGCTTGGCAACACTCAACACTGTTGCCTGGTCAAAATCCTCTACCCTGTGCGTGAAAACTAAGCCTAACGTTGCAATCAAATGCATATGGCAACGCTTCAGGCTCGTCCCAAGCTGGCAAGCGAAGCAACGTCCCAAGCCAGTCTCTCTCTCCCGCTCGTCTCCTCCCGCCCTCACTAGACTTACATCTTATATATTATAATGAAATAATCAACTATCGAGAATAAAATATACTAAGATGCGTTGGTTAAGAATAAGGGCAGCTTCAAGCTGTGAAACAACATAAGAATATCCCAGACATTAGTTACGTTGTGGTAGGATATATACTAAGGAAAAGCCTGCCGACCGGCTGCCACCAGCCAGTTGCTAAACGGCTGGGCAGCCGACGCGCGCGCATGCCCGCACGTGGCTACTATGCAGAAGCGTCACACATGGGTTAAACAAGAATACATTCACCATCTCTCCATTAATCCATCTTTCCCTCAACCTATAACTTAAATTGTTTCAAACTCTGTGTGTCCAGGCATTTTGGCTCGAACATTCCTTGATTTTGGCCCTGTCACTCTTTCAACTCTGGGGGAGGCACTCGTCACAGAAAATGTTGCCTTTTGTCTCCTTCTACATAGAAAACACACATCAAGAAAATAACAATACTAAAACAAGTGTTCTTCATTTGTCGGCTTATCATGTCTACGGGTATATACTGTCTATCCTTTGTCCAATCAACAAGTACATTCTGGAACCCTCTCCCTCAATTTATCTTTCCTTCATCCTATGACTTAAACTGCTTCAAACTCCGCGTGTCCAGACATCTTGAAGCTGATGTACCTTAAAATTGGCTTTCTATCACTCTTATTAGTTTTGAGGGGACACGTTACAGGCAGCTATACTTTCTGTCTCCTTCGTACACATAGAAAACTCGCGTAAATATGTGTATAATCGCATATATTTTACAATTACCATATAATTGTCTCCTTACTCTCTTCCTCTGTGTAGTATGCTCACTGTGTGGGTTTCTTCTTTACCATATTATGCGAGTACAACAGAGAGTACCAGTTGTATTAACTCCTTATTTACCGGGGATGTCCTTTCAATATTATCCTAGCAACATATAGACAATTTTGTGCAGTTGAAGAAGGATATGTAGTATTAAAAAGGGTTAAGTGATATAGTTTGAAGCTTGTTATTTACTGGAGGCTCTTTTTAAACTGAATACAATAGTCTAATAAGAGCCAGAATACAATTAAAGAGACGTCGCCGATACAAAAGGGGTTAGCATATCAGTCAATAGCAAAACATACTAAAAACAAAGAAACTTCTGATGTATGTTAATTCTGGGTATCATGTTATAGTTACCTCGTCTGTACTGGTGACATCTTTTAAAGTTTATTCTGGCCACTATTAGCCAATTTTATTCAGCTTTAGAAGGGCCTCCAGGATTGAACAGGTTTCGAACTATCTCACTTAACCCTTTTTACTACCACAGAGCCTTTCTAAACCGCACACAATCGTCAACATATAGCTATAGGTAGCGCCAACGAACTTGACAATTATCTCGATCCCTAACCTTTCCGTAACTCAAAAGGACTTTTGAGCAAACTGGCTGTAAATGTCCACACATATTTCCTGGTGGACTCTTCCTAAATGATACAAAATTCAGC